>JAOBYE010223435.1:0-16940 GCA_025403585.1 Parazoanthus swiftii | reverse complement strand
AACCCGTGGTGAATTATGATAAACCGGCGTGATGTGCCTGTAATGAACCCGTGGTGAAACCTAAATAACCTGCGGTGAAACCAAAGTAATCCGTGATGTACCCGTAATGAACCCGTGGTAGGCCCCAAGAAACCCATTATTGAGTCAACTGTATACTGTGGTAAACGCGTTTTGAACCCGTTATGAACCTATGGTGAACTCGCGATAAAATGCGTAGTGAACCTGTGAGAAACGCGTGGTAAACTGACCTGTGGTGAACCATAATTAGCTCGTAATGAACTGGAGCATACTTATAATTCTTCCTAGGGTGGAGTCAAGAACAGGGAGGATTTACGTCATACGTAGCACGGGAAGAGGATGAAGAGGTGGGTTGTGCACAGTGCACGATATTTCAGAATTAGCACTTACACTGAAAGGGATTGTCCTAGCTATTGAAAAATACTGAATGTTCTCTCTTTCAGCATTTTAAATTTTGTTATTTATCAAGGAAACTTTAAAAGATGAAGGCCTGTTTACACTAGCAATTTTTGCCTAGCTCTCAAATTTGCTGAAGTTGTACGTGCTTTAAAAGCACTATTAGAAGTAACAACGCGAGTGCAAGAAACGTTGCTATGGGAATTACGTCAAAAATTGCGCCAAAGATTGCTAGGGTAAACTGGTCTTTACACCTTATTTGGTCAAAAAGTTCTTTGTTAAATTGTGTTAAAGTTCCTTTCGATGCACTGTTAAATGGTTTATCAAACTGTGCCCCGGTCAGGGACATAAATTGAAATTGAGTTCATAACAAGAAAAAAAAATACAGTCCAATTTAAGTTACCTCCTAAAACAGGCCATACGTACCGCCTTCCCGTTGGAACAGTCAGATTGTTTGTAAAACACTTGTGTCTGTGTAAAGGCCAACTTACACGGTACAACAAACCAATTTCGATATATTAAAATTCGGCCTGAAACAAAAGTCATCAACACGAGGTTCTGGGGAATATATTATTCCCCAGAGCCTCGCGTTGATGTCTTTTGTTTCAGGCTGAATTTTAATATATCGAAATTGGTCTACTGTCCAGTTTCGTATTCGTAATTGCCGCTGATTACAATGACGGCAGACTCTTTTAATCTGCATAAATACCAGCGAGAACGATTGGCCGCTAGCAATACACAGAGTTGTAAATAGCTCGTTACTACGTTGGTATTTTATAAATATTTAACACCAAGTCAAGGCTAACGCGGAGTAAACGAGTCTGTGGTCATTGTAATAAGCGGCAACTACGAATACGAAACTGGACTATTGTCGCATGCATCCAGCTTACGCCACCCTTAGGACACGGATTGCGTTGTGTCAATCAATTCTACAACTTTCCTACGACAACTGCGACCAACTGTAAATAGATGCAGCGGTTTGAATCATGTTTTAGAACCGTGTGGCAAACTTTTGAAAATCATACCTTATGTAGTTCCCTCATGTCTCCCCTGTGACAAACCGGGAGAATTGTACACATTTTTATGGTGCGACAGCTAAAAGTTACGCGCGTGTAATAACCGCGAAGACATGTAAAATATTCGTTGCATACAAGAGTTGCAAACGTCAATGAACTCGCAGCCCTCTGCTTTTTAACCCAAGAAACCTCGAGGGGGGTCAAACTGATCCCCTCCCCTCGATTTTTCGGCTTTAAATTTTTGCTTCTCGACCGAATAACAAAAGCTCTGGTACAACTGTTCTTTGTTTGTTAATCTTTTGACGCTACCGGTACCTCGTCCCACCAACTGTCCTTCTTCCCTAGAACAGTCACGCAATGGAACCATCTACCACCAGAAATCTTCACAAACTGTACCAGCATTGACACCTTCAGAAGCCGTATCTCTAATCTATCTCACTAATTCTTGATTTTTTTTTGACATATGTTAGCATAAGCTTATTTACTTATTTATTTATTATTACTATTAGTATATTTATTATTACTATATTTATTACTACTTATTATTATTATATTTATTATTACTTTACTATATTATTATATTTATTATTACTATTATTATTATTATTACTACTAGTATTATTATTATTATTACTATTAGTTTTATTATTATTACTATTAGTATTTTTTTTTCTCTTTGGTTTTGCTGACCCCCAGCAAGTAAGCCTCATCTTGAGGGGTTGTTGTATTGGTAGAATAGAATAGAATAGGTGACGTCACAGCTGATGACGTCATCACAATAAGTCACGCAAATTGTGTGTTGACATTGAAGTTTCAATTTTTCGCTAAAAAAAGACAAAATGCGGACAATTTTGCAATGAATTCTACCAATTTTGACGTTTTCAATCGCTAAACGAGTGTTCGTGTGACTTTTTTGTCAAAGGTTTTCTTGGGTTAATGTTCATAAATAACTTGGTTCTTTTTCAGCTCCTAACTGTTTCGCCGCTAGAGAATTCCCTCGCGCTGGTGTATCGAGACAAAGAGACGATCAAATTTGTGAAACATGTTAATCACAGCTCGGTAGAGAAAAGTGGTTCCGCTCATGTACAAAATGGGTTTTACGATTTTTACACTGTGTATTATGAATAATAAATAAGTATTATTTTTTGAAAGTGCCGATCAGATAATTTGAACATAGCGCACTGAGACACGCAACTTTGGGAAGGAAATGAAAATAAATCTGCAGCACTAGAACGCCCGCTAATTTTATTTATTAAAGGAAGTTTGAGTCGTAATATTTAGCTTCCTTATAGCAATATAGAAATGGGTGTTTTTAATATGTACAATTGCACGTTTTCCAGGGGTATTTCACATGAATAACACGAGTGATCTTTCAAATCGTTTGAAGTCTCTTGAGCCACTTCGACGAACTTGCGCACAGAAGCACTCCTTACCACGTGCTGATCTGAGCTCTCTGGTCAGCCTTCAACAAAAAACTGATAGAAATCTCCAGATATGTTTTTTGAAACACCGAAGAGATTAAGAACCACGTACACGTGAAACGGCAAGAGGCAGAAATAGGTTGTTTTTGTTTTATAAAATAGTGAATAGCGTTGTTGCCGTTGACTTCTCTGACAGACTTATCCCAGTAAACAGAGCCACTAGACAGAGTCATCCTATTTCTTTTATTCTCCCATCTGAAACTAAGACCTTTATTCAGCAAAGCCTCCTACCAAGAACCATTAAACAATGGAGAAACTTGCCGGCAGCTAGGCAGCAGCACCCTCAAGAGAGGTGTTGCTGCTATCAGTGCCCATTAAAGACCTTGGCACTGACTACTGAGCAGGCAAATAGGCCTCATTTAGAGGGCGTACCTTTCCAGGTACATGTACGGATGTAGATGTAGAAGTGAGACAAAAAGTTCTTCGCAGTGACGCTTGCTAAGATCTACGTAACATTCCCTGTCTTTTCTAAAGGATCGAAAATATGACGTTTCCTAGGAAAAATGGACTGTTATGCAGTTTAGTCTATTGAAAAAATTAGTTGCAAGATAATTTCTGCCGTTTGCCGATTCACGTTTACGTGGTGCTTTGTTAGTCTCCCCACTAACCATAGAAATTAACGTTTGCACATCCGGTTGACTACCTCGAGAAGGCAAACAGGAAGGCTGGCTAGAAGGACATACACACCAGCGTGACCGGCGGGGAGAGGACTCAAACTCAGGACCTACGGGTCACGAGAGAGTGTTTCCAACCGCTCGGCCAAGTTGCCTTAGTTAAATGGTTAAAGTAAACTGAAAGGTGCCGTGCAGTTTCTGAAGTTGTACGAGCGTGTTCCATTTCGAGATTCACTTTCATAATTTCCCCCGATAAGTCTGACAACAAAGTGTGTGAAATAAAATGTTATAAGCAAGTTAACAACTGCAGTTGCATAACAATGCAACTTCCAATTTTGTTTCCACACTCTAAGAATTGGTAAGTTCATGACTTGGGTAAGAAGCAAGATTACCAACACATCAAAGATGAACATGATACCCAAACCTGTTAGCACTCTTTGGAAGAATTCGATTAAAACGGCTATAGTTTCGTCTGGCGTCAAGTTTTGATAGACGATTTTGTAGAGCTGAGTAGTTGCCGTAACTGTGACTAAAGCTACCGTAGCGAAGAGCATATCTTGGATGCTCATGTCAGCGGCCAAACGCTGCGATCGTGGAGTACGATAGGATCGGTTACGTGGCAGTTCTATCGTTATACATCTGCTTATTATCTTCTGCCAAACGTAATCTCTGAGTAGAATGGTTGATCTCTCTAGTAAGTGAGCTATTCCATCAATAATGCTCAGGAATACAAAAATTTCGAAGGAATCCATCTCGGCTTGCATCAATCGGAAAATAATAGAAGTACCTCCGCATGTGACTACGGCGAGAACAAATGACCTCCCTGGATGAGTTAAATCCTCAAGATGCATTGCACAATGACGGGAAATCACTTTGGTTGGCAGTGAAACCAAAGGCAATATTGATGCTAAAACGGCTTTGTAAGTGCGATGTTGTCTTGCAAACCATGGCCACAAACAAAAGACAAAAAAATAGGAAAGCGGAGCTCCGGTAACAAACTGTGCACAGAGCTTGAAAGCGATTTTGATAGCTTTGATTTTGTTAGTTGGAGAGTATTTTCTTCCAATGATGTAGCTTATAATGAGAATATGTGAACACCAAATCGAAGCTGGTATATTGCGCAGTGGTGAATTCGACTCTAACACCATGAAAACAAGGTAACAGATTATTTCAGAAGAGGCAAATAATAGAGTAAGGGTGACAATATTGAGTTCTCTGATTAGTTTCCACTTGAAAATGGCCAGAAGCAGTAGCAGAGGGGCAGAATAGATACCAAGTGTGTTCAACATCATGGAGGTAATATAAAGTCCTTTGTGCTGATTTAAATATTCCCAACGTTTCCAGTAACAGTAGTCAAAGGTGTTTAAATCCAAGTACAAAAGTGCAACTCCTTGAAAACCTAGCAGAATGCCTCCAAGAAAAATAACTTCCAATGCAACACGAGTGCACAGCAAAACGGACTTTATAAGTGATGGACGGTTTTGTTTCCAACCAAGCGGACTTATAAGTTGTGGGTTGGTAAACTCTTCATACACCGTGTCGTTCGGATCACCTCGTGAGAATAAGCCTTGTTGAGTTGAGGGAAGCAATAGGTAAGCCATTTCGATCTCCCCTTTTTCGAGGGGTGACTGGTTTCTGCGTTAACAAAAAAGAAAGCGTTTCATCTAAAGGTTGGCAATGAATTTACAAGAAACTTTGTTGTTGCTGTTCTTGTTTTTGTCGAAGTCATTCATGCCGCTTTTGTCATTATTGTGGCTACTATCAAAGTTATCGTTTTCATCGGTGTCATCGTCGTCGATGTTGAAGTTGTTGCAGTTGGGTGTTGTTAATGTTTGTCGTTACTGTTACATTTTTAGTGAGAGCGATAACAGTAACATTATCAAGAGTTAGTTACATTAGAATATAATTTATAACGTAATCAATCCCTTTGAAACAATACCTTGAACAGTTATGATATGAAGAATTAGAAATAAGACTGTCGTATATGATTGCATCAGATAAGTACATCAAAGCATGCTTGAGTTTACTTAAGACATGGGATATCAAAATAAAAGTTACCGGCAAAATGAATATACTTGATACTTTAACTCTATCTTCTCAGGTGGTCTTTTTACCCAACCCTTCCCTAGCTTTCGGGAGGGGGTGAATTAACCCCGTCGACTGACTCGAGTCTTTCCGTGCATATGACACACTCGCTAACAAGTTTGCATAAACATTTAACACGTCAATAACCTTTCAAAAATTGTATGAGTTAAATTGCATTCAGGAACGTGTCATAATTCTAAAATACCCAAACCTTTAGTAAATTTTAGTTACTGTACCACCCTATTTGTATCAGGCTTTTTATTTGAAATGTAATCGGAAGTTATTGGCGATTTGCAAAATTTCGCATGGAAGGCATTCTTTAGCAAGAAATTGATTGGCCTAAAAGTTTTAAAATAAAGCAACTGACCAGACCTGCTTTATAACTAAAGTTTTTTAGAAAAATACTGTAAAGTCCAACATTAAAGTCATTTGCTTATATAAGTTCATAAGGGGTTTTGGGGTGGGCTAATGGACAGGCGAGGAGTTATAAGCGGTATATGAAAAATTCGTTCAGAACGAGCAGACACCTGTGTTATATATTTTAGGAGAGTGGTAATCTATGAGTTCGTGTTCGAGTTGTCACAATACAAAAGGTAATAATATTTGAAGGCACAAACACTTCACAAAAGCGATTTTCTGACATTTACCAGGACACTGCTCCCGAACACCCCAAGCTTATCCTCTCCCCGACTCTATCCCTAAACCTTATCCTAACAGGAGAACTCAACGCGAATTCCCAACTCATAAATTCCTTTGTCCCGTTATTCTAGAATAGTACAGGTCTTATTACTTGCTGTAACGTACCGTGAAGTTAGGTATCTTTGCGAGACAAGTTCTTAATATAAAAAATAAAACTTGCCGCAGGGTGCAGGGCCTTAAACATTTGAATTGATTTCCTTGGAGCAGAGTCTCAGTGCGAACCTAAGATCAGATGGGCCTAACTTGCTTTTAAAATTTCAGTTTATTTGCAGCCTTTCGAATAATAAACTCTTACCTCCCCCTCTCCGGTTCATTTTCCCGCTCAAATCGCTCCTCCACTAAGCTACCAGTAAACCGCTGAAGAATATCTCCAGCAAATAGCACGAGAGCATCCAGCGCCATTGCTTCATAATCAACTAGCAACTGTTTTCCCCTCTTATTGAAGATCTTTCCTTTTATACGATTATAATAGTAGCATTCTTATCATAACAAAGCTTTTTATCAAAGTCTAAAATTAAACTGAAGCTCCTATTTTCGCCGTCGTTTTGCTTTCGTATAGATATAAACACGTGCATGCAGGGACGAAATATTGACAGTTACTGAACTTGTTTGCTCTATGCATGGTTATGAAACGGAACTGCATTCTGTAATGTGCGTGACTCAGTATTGTCCAGTATATTCATAAACAGTCCAAGCTTAGAGTTTTGGGGTCATTAAGTTGATTTTACAAAACTCTGCAAGGGAAAAGTTACCGTTTTCTTGTGTTGTATCATATCATGTAACAAACAGAGAGACTCGGTAACGAACCGGGATGAAATCGTAACGGAATTAGACTGCAAGGAGTCTATTTCTGTTCCTCAGAATCAAACGGCGAAGCAGCGAGCGAGTCGGCGAGAGAATACTAGCCAGGAGCAGTCTCTCGTGGTCTCGCTCGCTACTTCGCCGTTCGGTTTTTTATCTCCCCAATTGATTCTGCGGAACAGAAAGACACGTATACTGCTCGCTGTCTGTAACGGAATGAACTGACTCGATCTGGTATCATGTAAACATCGCCTTAATCTGGCACCGCGCCGTGCTGTGTTTTCCATACCTTAGTATAGTTGAGCGTTATAAATAAAAAAACAGCAACAACGATAAAAACAAGAAAAAGAACAAACAAAAATAGCTTTTGTAGTGCTGTATGTTAATTCGAAAATGGTCCACAAATAAAACAATCAGAAACTAAAGAAATATAAATGTAAAAGCATTTGAAATAAAATGCTTCGGGGAGATTTTTTGGGGAAAAGAAACCTACTATAAAAATGAACGCCATTCTGCGGAGCCCATGGTTTGGTTGATCAGGATGGCTTTGCTCTCATTCGCCTGTGATAAGATTTTGGGAAGTAAATGCGGTTTATAAAAAAATCAGATCTTAGTCTATAGACTATACTATAGTATATTGGCAATGGACAATTAAGAAGACTCGAAATATATGTCTACAAAGTTTAGGAAACATTTCGATATTGCTTTCTCAAATAAAATATGTTTTAAACCCGACATATGTTTAAAAATTCTTGTTTTCTTCTCAAGGATCAAACAAATATATTGATCCGAAATGAAGATAATATAAAGCTGATGCTCGATACCAACATCAGCAATACGTGCAGATTGACTATTTATTGTTGTTCTCAGTAATAATAATAACAAAATTTAAATAACAATTACTTTGATTTGTTGTTGTTTCTGAAACTCTTCAAACTAACTACAACAACTAACTTTTGATACTTGGCTGTTCCGACCTTCATGAATACACATATATATATACATATATTATGCAGTCAATGAACTTGAGAGTAGTTGCATTTGAAGTCGTTGATAACGCCCGAAGGACGAGACTCCAGCAGAATTGAGAAAATATGCAAGAAAATGAGTTTTTCTATCAACAGAATTTACATTTGAAGACAGTACCGTAGGGCTTGTAAGTCAGCGATGTCCTTAACTTTAAAAACCTGAAACAACTACATAACAAAGTTTTCACTTCTAGGTGCGAAACTCAAATGATAGACTTCTGGAAAGTTGCCGGCGATCAAACTGCTACGACGGATCAACTGTAAATATATAACTGCAGCTGAGTTTGGTTCCGGCTCGAAACTGAATTCAGCAACCGCGTTTCATCATTTAAAGAAGTTTGAGAGAAAACAACATAAAGTTGACATTTTCCTCTTACAACAACAACAGTTGATTTTTATCTTCTTGTATTTACATGTATATACATTATAAATGAAGGCGAAAAAGAATAAATACATTTGTAAGGTCGAGATATGAAAAGATACTAAGTGATTAAATATAGACAGGACTATAAAACTGAGTTCCCAATACATGTACAATAATGTTTACAGCTAAAGAATTCATTTCAATAATAAAAGGTAAAGAAAACGCATACAGGAAAGGACCAATTTTGGCATCAGTAGAGAATCACAAAGTCACTTTGTGTGTTGCATTTTTAAAGGATCGTTAAGGTAACAGCTTATACTCTTCATTGAGTGAGCTCCATATCATAACTCCAATAAAGCGAAGACTCAATTGACCATATTTTGTTCTAACCTATGGAAGACTGCATGATTCCCTGGTAGCTAATCTAGTAATAAAGTTGTGTCTATTGTTTACTTTTTCAAAAAATATCAGAGAAAGCCAGACGTAATCTATCAGTACAGTAATCGTACATAAATAGTGCTGTCCTATATAAGATCAAATCAGGAAATTTAAGAATATTGAGCATTTTGATAACATTGGTAACATAAAGGGATAATTTATTACAAGAAATCCAAAAAGTAATATATTCAAGGTGAGTATTTATGTTACTCACCAAGAGTGACAATTTCTTGTTTGACTAAAGCAAAAAAGGTTCGTATCATCAACGAAATTCAAACAGATCAGAGCAGTGTGTTCGTATCAAGTTTCGTATCATCAGTGAAATTCAAACAGATCAGAGCAGTGTGTTATATCATTAATTTTGTACAAATTAAAAACAGAAGAGCACCAAGTACAGATGCCCGTGGGACTCCACAAGTAATTGATTTGAGATCAGATGTTGTACTAGCAATTGACAAAGTTTTTTTTCTGTTAGATAAGTGTTGGACAAACCATTCTTTTCCAATGCCTCAAATACCATAGGCTTCAAGTTTTTTCAGTAATATTATAGAATGATTGACGGTGTCAAAGGCCTTGCTTAGATCCAGAAATATCCCACAGGCAAAATTTCCCTTAGCTATTGCTTTTTGTCAGCAATGAGAATCGAGGCATGGATTGCAGAATGGTTATTCCTAAAGCCAAACTGATTTTCACAAGGGACATTTAATTTTTTGAGATAAGCTCCAAGTCTATTATACATTGATTTTTTAAGTATTAAAAATTGAAAGAAGCGAAATTGGGCGAAAATTATCAACAGAAGTTGGAGATCCTTTTTATAAACAGGTATTACTCTAGCAATTTTAAAACTACTTGGAACTTTACCTTGTGAAAATGAATAATTAAATAATATCTCAAATGGTTTAGATACAACATGTTTTACAGTTTCAGTAATTTATTAGGAATGCTGAAAGGTCTAGTAGCTTTCCCAGAGTTGATGTTCAGTTGTTTATTTCATCTTTCAGTCAATGGCAGAAATGTCGCTTATAAACTGACTCTGGTCAAAATTTTTGTAATCCCTCTCGAAAAATCCAAGTTTCGATGGAATTAAGCATATTTTGTTCACAATTAAGAAGTTAGGTAAATGATCGGTGTCATACAAGATATTACCGCTTGCAGTGAGATGCTCGGCCAAATTGACAAATATATTGTCTATTAATGTCGCAGAATGATTGATGATTCTTTTTGGTTTCAGTATATGAGGATAAAAAAATTATGTTCCTAGAGAATCAAGAAATTGTTCAATAGTTGGGTGTGACTCAAAGTTTAAAAGGTTTATGTTAAAATTTCCCATTAAGATACAGAGCTTATTTTCATTGTGAGCAGATTCAATTACATCATCTAGATATTCCAAAAAAGTTTCAATGTTCCCTTTTGGGTGTCGGTAAACTATTCCGCAAACAATATTTCGCTGATGTTTATTTTCTACCTCAACCCAGAGACCTTCAAAGTCTTGTTTCGAAGTAGAGAGTTGGTCGCTCTTACCGAAAGTAATATTTTGATCTAAATAATATCCCACATCCCCTGCATTTGTGATAGTGGATTGAGGTATGAAGTAATAACCTTCCATACCAATATTTGAATTTTTTTCTTAGTCTAATTTAAGTTTGGGCTGGGATATACCAATCAGAGAAAAAAACATGATTGCGATCAAACAGTTAACTATTAAGATAACCAAAATTTGCAGGGGGACTTCTGATATTCCAGTGTAAGACTGAAAATGACTTTTGTGCCTGCATTAAGCCTTTGATGTCAATACTGGTGTGGAAATCGTGTGTAGAATAATAATTGAAAATTTGTTAATGAGGGTTTGCTGTTGTCGGGATCAATATTGGTCAAAATTGAAATATTGGTAAGATAACTAAAATATGCTTCCAGGCAGGACAGCGAGCCAAGTATTCGATCAAATATATTCTTTCAGAGCATAAGCATACATCATCACATCTACTTAAGTCACCAAGGGAAAAATGTCTTGCAAGCACTGGTTACATGTACCATTTATCATCAGTTTCAGATAAGCAACTGAATTGTTTAATTGATAGTAGAGAGCACTTCAGGTGTAACCATTTTTCGCAAATATCACACTGGATTGCTCTCATACTACCATTTACTACTTTCAAGCATATAGGGCACTTATCTTTAATAGGAGTTAAGCTAATCGCTGAGTTTATATCATCCTCACTCTGATTCCTATTCAACATCTGGGTGGTATTGACCTGCAGTAAAGTTGACAAGAGTGTGATGTGTAGATGGAATGTAATCGAATCTTCTTGAATACGCAGCACCTGTGCGGTCAGCGCTACCAACCTGTTTAGCTGCCGACATTAAAATATTGCAAAAAAAATAGCCATGCTCGTCATTTTATTGCAAAACAGTACCTACCTCGAAGCCATCGGCCTGTTGCTACTTTGCATAGATCTAGAAAGGCAGCTCTGAGCAAAAAATCTATAGCCAAATACAATCAGCTGGCCTTCCCAACACTATCCTGCCATCCACGCCCATAAACTCCTCCAACCATGGTAACTTTCTAATTTTATTAGAAACCAATATAGATAGCGAGCGAGTGAGTGTATTGAGTGAGAGAGTGAGCGATTTATCTTAAATACTGTAAAATTTTATATGACGTCGACTGCCTATTAATTTTGTTTTAACTGCCAAAAGCATAAATCAAGTTAATGTTGTTGTTATACTCATCGGTTTCAAGTTATAGCAATTCTAATGTGAATTCATGCACAAAAGCTCATGCGCCCATTGGTCAATTGACTAGTAACGAAAAAGAAGGCGGATGTACATTTTACCACAATACCTTGCAAACTTAACACATCCAGTAATTCATAGGGAAAGCCACATACGTTTGCGATATCCATCCGTGTACAGTCACAACGTTGTGTATACTTGGTTTGAGACTTTTTCTGTGCGTTCTTACAAGCACTTTTAGAGTTTTCGGGTGCTAAGAAATCTGGATAAACGTAAAATGAACAGTTGCCATCTTTTTTGTTACCGTCAATATAAATTTAAATGGACCCGTTCTAGGCTACTTCTTTCGTTCCTTTTATTGTCCCCTGTGTGATTTGAATCCGCACAACTCGATGTCCTAACTATTTGTGTACACTTATCTAACCACTGAAATAACAAGTCAATTACATTACAGCTAACACAGATTATAGGTGTTATTCGTACGAGTTTACTAAGCCTTCATTTTATTGTGAGTAAACAATCTTGGATTGATTGTCCACCAAGTTATTACCCGTAGTTAACTGTGACTTAATGGTTTGAAATGAACTCGTACAAGGGACATTTACAAAAGTCAAGTTGTGTCAATCGTGGCAAACGACTTGCCAGTCTAGATTTTAAGTAAGTGTACAGAGATAGGGCATTGAGTAGCGGAGGTTCAAATTACACAGTGGACCAAAAAAGGAACAAATGAAATGGCGTAGAACGAGTCTGCTCCACTTTTAATGGTGTCGATCAAAGCACTGTTTGTTGCGAACCAATGTACACACACGTTTTTCACAGGAAGTTACAATAGAAAGCTGTTACGTATCAGGGTCATATCGCCATTGGTCTAACATGTCCTGGACGTACAGCAGGCGCTGTTAAGAGGAAATGCACAACGGAAAACTAATGGCAAAGGGTGGAGGCAACGAGAAAGTATATAAACCACTCTCTCAATCATGCGCAGAGCAAAGTAACGGTTTTGCTGGTGTTAAAAAAACATATAGAATTTTCAAACAAACTTTCTGAGAATACTTATGCAACAGAGTTCTAAAACATATTTGCAACGGCAAGATTTTAGATTTAAGATTTCTTACGACGTAACGTGCAAACCAAGAATAAGAGTTTGGCTATCAAAGAACGGTGTTGATTCAAATGTAGACAGCAAGCAATCTCTTCCTATCCTCAGAATTGATCAAGAAAACGCAAAATCGAGCGAGTCGGCGACGATACTGGCGGCCGCTGTTGCTCGTCAACGCGTTCTTCCATTTGTTTCCTCTCTTCTGAGGAAAAGGCGGTCTAAGTTAAGTGATGAGGCTGGCAAATCCTTTGAAAGGCCTCTGCCAAACTCAAAGGAGCACAAAAGACTTAGCAGTGAGAGGAAGTACGTTTGCAGCCGGAACAAAAAGGAAAAACATAAACAAAAGTCACTGAAAAGCTGCACGGTTGTATAAAGTTTTTTAGTAGAGCGGAGCAGTAAACGCATTCGCCGAACGGGCAACAGTCAAAACCTGTATCAACAGATTTGCGGAAGATTATATTTAGAAAACCTGCAAACAAATTTCCGTGTACTCTCTTGATACTTGATGAAGTGATGCTTAAATGATTTGTCTGGCATTTTGTTGATACTGACAGGTCTTAAAGCTTTGGGCGTTGTTTACATCAAATACCTGTTGTTGTTCCTCGTTTTAGAAATGACAAAAAATTTATTTAAACTTTGTCAAACGAACCAACAAAACAATAGATATTAATTTTTCTCGACTCTACTTACTAATGACAGTTCCCCGTAAGGAGTTTTTCGGCGCCATGCTATACACTGAAATCAAAAGGGTTAAAACTCCCAACTGGCAGGAAGGCTCGCCAGAGAGCTTTAATTTATACACCAGCGTGACCGGCGGACGGAGGACTCGAAATCGGAATCTCCGGGTCACAAATCGGTGTTTTTAACTGCTCGGCCACGCTGCCTTCGTTAAATGGTTAAAGTAACCTAAATGGAGCCGTGCAGTTTCTGAAGTTATATGAGTGTGTTCCATTCAGAGATTCATTTTCAAAATTTTCCCCGATAAGTCTGACAACAAATTGTGTGAAGTAAAATGTTATAAGCAAGCTAACGACTGCAGTAACAAAACAATGCAACTTCCAGTTTTGTTTCCACACTCTAAGTATTGGTAAGTTCATGACACGGGTAAGAAGCAAAATTACCAACACATCAAAGATAAACATGATACCCAAGCCTGTTAGCACCCTTTGAAAAAACTCAATTATAACGGCTTGAGTTTCGTCTGGCGTCAAGTCTTGATAGACGATTTTGTAGAGCTGAGTAGTTGCCGTAACTGTGACTAAAGCTACCGTAGCGAAGAGCATATCTTGGATGCTCATGTCAGCGGCCAAACGCTGCGATCGTGGAGTACGATAGGATCGGTTACGTGGGAGTTCTGTCGTTATACATCTGCTTATTATCTTCTGCCAAAAGTAATCTCTGAATAGAATGGTTGATCTCTCTAGTGAATGAGCTATGCCATCAATAATGCTCAGGAATACAAAAATTTCGAAGGATTCCATTTCGGCTTGCATCAATCTGAAGACGACAGAAATACCTCCGTACGAGATTACGGCGAGAACAAATGACCTCCCTGGATGAGTTAAATCCCCAACATGCATTGCACAATGACGGGAAATCACTTTGGCTGGGAGAAAACTCAAAGGCAATACCGATGCCAAAGCTGCTTTGACAGTACGATGTTGTCTTGCAAACCATGGCCACACACAAAAGACAAAAAAATAGCAAGCTGGGGCTCCGGTAACAAACTGTGCACAGAGCTTGAAAGCGATTTTGATAGCTTTGATTTTGTTAGTTGGAGAGTATTTTCTTCCAATGATGTAGCTTATAACAAGAATGTGTGAACACCAAATTGAAGCTGGTATATTGCGCAATGGTGAATTCAACTCTAACACCGCGAAAACAAGGTAACAGATTATTGTAGAAGAGGCTAATAATAGAGTAAGGGTGACAATATTGAGTTCGTTGATTAGTTTCCACTTGAAAATGGCCAGAAGCAGCAGCAGTGGGACAGAATAAATACCAAGTGTGTGCAACATCATGAAGGTAATATATAGTCCTTTGTGCTGACTGAAAAATTCCCATTTTTTCCAGTAACAGTAGTCAAAGGTGTTCAAGTCTAAGTACAGTAGTGCAACTCCTTGAAAACCTAGCAGAATGCCTCCAAGAAAAATAATTTCCAATGCAACACGAGTGCACAGCAAAACTGAATTTGTAAATGGTGGACGGTTTTGTTTCCAACCAAGCGGGCGTATAAGTTGTGGGTTGGTAAACTCTTCATACACCGTGTCGTTTGGATCACCTCGTGAGAATAAGCCTTGATGAGTTGAGTCAAGCAATGGGTAATCCATTTCGATTTCTCTTCTTTCGTGGGAAGGCCGGTTTCTGTGTGAACACAAATTGCAGCGTTTAAGGTTAGACAATAAATTTACTAGAAATTTTGTTGTTGCTGCTGTTCTTGTTTTTTGTCGAAGTCGTTGCCGTCGTTGCTGTCAAAGTCATTGTTATCATCGCTGGATCCCTCGCCGATGTTGAAGTTGTTGTAGATGGGTGTCGTTAATGTTTGTCATTACTGATGTTAAGTTGTTGATGATCAATTAATAAGAGTGAGTTACACTAGAATTCATCCAGTCGTAATCATTCCTGCCTGAAACACTATCTGCCAGTGCAATTATTGTTCCAAAAATAATAAAAGTCTGATTAAGCGTTGCAGTTTATCGTGCCTTTTGCTAAACCTAAGTTCAAGCCCTAAATTGTGCTTGTTTTGCTCCTAAAACTTTATCTCAATCTTCTTCATAGGTCTATTTTATTTACACCGCTTCAAATGATAAACCCTTACCTCCCTCTTTCCGGTTCATTTTCCCCTTCAAATCGCTCCTCCACCAAGCTACCAGTAAACCGCTGAAGAATATCTCCAGCAAATGTCACGAGAGCATCTAACGCCATTGCTTTATAATCAACTGGCAAATGTTTTCCCCTCTTGTAGAAGTTGTGACTTTATGCTCGTTTTAAACCTTCCTTTCATACGATAATATCACGACAAAGCTATTACTTTCTCCGTCATTTTGCTTTCATGTCGGTATAGATATCTTACGAACACGTGTCAGGATGAAATACGGTTTTCATCCTTGACAGTTGCTGAATCGAACTTGATGTTTTAGGTTTTTGTTTTATGGTTATGAAACGGAAATGCATTATGTTGTGTGTGTGTGTGTGTGTGTGTGTGTGTGTGTGTGTGTGTGTGTGTGTGTGCATATTCACAGACAGCCAAAGCTTAACAATTAGAGTTAGTCTGATACGTGTACAGCGATTGTGGTTAATATGTCGATTTTATAAGATTTTCCTGAAAACATTACCAATGTTACCAATTACCACAAATAAAGCTTCTTCCCTCAGCTTTTGTTACCTTGTCTCTGTATTGAATATTCTGTTATGGATCGAGTTTTTTCCTTCCTTTTCAGTATGGTCCAAGCGCGAAGCGCGCGGGCCATGAAAACGAGGAAGGAAAAAGCAAACTGTAGTAGGCCGAGTAAACTGGAGTAGCTGTTGGGCATACGGCCAGATTTCGCTCCTTCGATTCAGTTCGACTACCGGCATGACCTCATTCCAGAATGAATCGTTTGGGAATAAGGTTCTAGAAGTTATATTATCACATCATGTAAACATATATATCTAGAGACTCAGTGGAGCCGTAACGGAATGAAAGTCCATGCACGAGCCGAAAGAACGGTTTCAAGGGAGACTAGTATCTTGTAAACACCGCCTTAATTTGGCGCCGGCCACACTCAGTTGTCTGTTTTGTATCTCAATATGCTGGTTAAGGCGTTATAAATAAATAAATGTACAACAAAAACAACAACAACGGCAAAACAGAAGAAAAACATTAAGACGATACGTGAACAGCTTTTGTGGTGCTTTTTGTTCAATAATTCGAAAACAGTTTACAAACAAAATAGTCATAAACTAAAGAAATATTAACCCTAGAAGGCATAGGCCAAAAAATGTTACACGAAGGCATAAGGGGGGGGTCATCTGACCCCCCCGACTTTCTCTGCAATTCATCTGTTTGACTTGAAATTTTGTAGACATACTAAGACACCTTTGTACTTTTCATTAATGGTATTTGCGTAGTCAATAATTGGTTTCCATGGTTACCGTAACCAGATAAATGACGTCACCTCGTCGAAAA
>JAOBYE010223324.1:0-12857 GCA_025403585.1 Parazoanthus swiftii | reverse complement strand
TAGACGATACACCCATTGCGCAACGCACTCCACTGTAAAAAGGGCAGGGATTTGCCTGTCCATGAGGTTCAAAATAACCTATAAACATTGTACATAATTTCAAATTAGTAGATTTTAAAAATGTCATATTCGGACAATGTTCTATGACCAGTGTAAATTTGAACAATCCAGATTCTTTGCATGACGGTTACGAACGGTTATGCAAGACCCATTATTGATTACGTCAGTAATGACGTCACATAGAACAAACTGGAAGGAAGCAGTCGGAACCTTAGGACATGGTTATAAATATTGTCAAAAGATGAGGGTCAAACACACAGCGAGAAACGAACTTGAGGTTCGTATGAGCAAAACAAAACAGCGGGTTTACATCTACTTTTGACTTCTGAGAAAATAAGATTTATAAAACTGATATCTTGTTGAATCGTTGGAAATATGGATTCCCTTGGAGCTCGTAGTCGTTGCACAAGATGTATGGAGCTACAACGGTCTTTTCTCAAGACTTTGGAGGAGAAAAGAACGTTGTTATTGAGAGTTCAAAGTGAACAAGAAAGCAATAGAAAGCTACAACGAGAATTGGATTGTCTTAGGGCACGGCAAAGCGAAAACTACGGAAGAGCCGATGAACAAAAGACCCTCGAGGTAATTACATTCCAAGTTCGAATTATGTGCACACACACTGAGAATTAGTGAGTTTTGTTGTCAGTTTGCCATGGAGTTGTGCAACATTTCGCTCTGAGGAGCAAGGCATTTTCATTTTCATTTTAAAGTCTGATCTGTGCTCACACGAACCCAGGTCTCAAAACTGTTCATAGTTTTTAGGAAGTCTTGTCGACTGGAGACGATTTTAGTTCTAATGTTTCGAAAACATAACTTTGATGCATATTCAAGACTATTTTGTTTATGGTATGTTGTGGGTGTTGACAAACTCGGTAACGTAACAAAGCGAACATGTCATGGAATTTGGGCGTTACTGGGAGTGTTTCCAAGAATAGTTTAATTGTTTTGATCGAGGTGTTCCAGAAGACGCACGTGTTCTCTGGCTAAAACTTTGCCGAAGATTATGCTTTAATTCATTGATTATTTTGCTTGCACGTAAGTACTATTAGTATTATTAGTTTTACCTTCGTCAGTTGCAAATGTATGTGATAATATGTGATAATCTGTTTATTAAATGTGATTTAATAAACAGATCAAAAACCAAGATCTCCTTTCTGTTTTTATAATTGGCCCACTCAATTCTTCATTAATTTTGTCTATTTTTGTTTCTTCATTTTCTAGTACATTCTTATAAAATTTTTGTTTTAAAATTGTGAGGAAACATGTTTTAATTGATCAATAAGTCAATGTCTGGTTTGATTAGCTTAATACAGGCACTGCACATGCTGGTTCATGCAAGCTACTAAAGACATTTTTTTCAAAATATATACTATATTAAACATTGATAATAGTTTATTGTAACTTTAACATCTTTACTGAATAAAAATTTTCTTGTTGCTGAAGTTTTACCAGTTGAAGCTGGTATTAATTTTAGAATGATTGGTTTTGATCAACAAAGGTTGTGTATGGAACATGTTAATTTTGCTCCAAGGTTCTGGGTGTAAGGCTGACATTTCGAGCATTCAGACACTTGAAACATCAGCCATACAGTCACCTAATTAACCATTTGGTGAAAAACATACCATATTAACCTTTGTTGATCAAAACTAACATTAGCTTACTCGCAGAAGAAAGCAGTGTTTTCGAACTTTTCTTCTAATTTTAGAATGTTATTTTTTTAATTGACCTTTTTGCTGTTGTAGTCTGTTAATTTTCAGTGTGTTTTTGAACTGTTCTTTATTTTCCAGCAATCAAATGATGTTTCAAGCACTGAGGGTGAGGATGGACTGGAGTGGCAGCTTAGCGAGGTATAGAAGCCACCGGAAAATAAAACTTTTTAGCTTAAAGATATCACTATGATAGAATAGTATTAATGTTATTTCAATTGGGAATCAGGACTTTCTTTGAGATGGGTTTTCAAGATTGTCACTGCAACAGGAACTTTTAAATTTCATTTTAGTTTAAGTACCCCAATACAGTCATTAAATAATTTAATATTTTAGCAAGAGTGAACCTACTGTTTTTAAATTTTTAAAACTACTTTCAGGGTAACTAAAAGGTAGATTGAAAGCAAATAACATGATTCCATAACTTAAAATGGTTTCTGTTTCTTTTTGGTAGGTGATGCAAGCTAACAAAAAATGGAAGGATGACTATGACAGATTACAATGCAAACATGAAGAAGAAATGAGGAAAAACAAAGACGAACTAGAAAAAACACATGCAAAACTTGCAGATACAGAAACCCATGTCCTGGCACTGGAGTCAGAACTAATACGACTTGCAACTGCACTTTCTAGTATTGAACAAAATGCATCTTTGGAAGCGGTGACTCCTGTCAGTCAAGAGGATGTGGAAGTATTCAAACAACAGGTAAGAAATGATAAGAACTATTTGTAAAGTGCCACAACCTACAGAAAAAGTGCTTAATGTCTTTCAGTCAAATGCTTAACAGGGCCCTAGCAAGGGGTAGGGCCGGGGGGAGCCTGTGCCCCCCCAGTTTTTTCCCCAGCAAATGTGTCAAATGTATCAAGCTCAGCAAATTGCTCCAAGTTTGAGAAAAACTTGTCACATTTTACTAGTTTTAGACACTCAGATGTTGTTTCAAATGGTGTTTAAAACCCTGGAAACATGTTTTTAGACATTCTAATTTTCAAAATTTCCCAGGGGAGCATGCCCCAGGACCCCCTAAAAGGCTCACACCTTTGGCTCTTGGGGTGCCTCCCCCAGTTTTCCAAGGCTTGCTACTGCCCTAATTAATATATGATTTAAGTGGCATTTGTTTGTGTTGAGTCTGAGTTTAATCTTTGTCACTCAGTCTGTAGATTTGTAAGTGTTGAAATCACATCTTTAGCTCAGCCAAGCTCTGTGAATTTGCTGGTCAACAAATATGACATCCAGTCTGCACAAAGTCTTAAAAGACATCTGTCTTACAAGTAGATCTTTATTTTTCTAGTTTTCAGACTTTGTGCACTTTTCCTGAAAGAGTGCCATTTCTTGTGGTGAAAACTCTTTTAAAGATTCAAGTTACTTTTTAAAAATTACAAGGTTCAAAGTGACAGAAGTATTTATTTACAAATTAATCAGTGCAAACAAAACAATTTATAATTAGTGTTAGATAAAAATCCAGCATACACTATTTGTGACTGATGTGTTCACACCAAACTGTTGCTACTATTATAAGACTGGTAACTTATTAGTTTTACATAAAATTAATTTATTTATTAAATATTTTAACTTATTAATATATTGTTTAACTGTTCAATGAATTGAATGGTGAATTTTGTGTTGAAGCTTGTGTTTAATTATTAGTGCAAATATTTCAATATGGGAAAATATCTGCTGCATATTGAGGAAAAAGGGCCATCCATGCACTTGCAAATAAATTATTATTTCAATCTACTGTTTCGCTCCTTTTTGAAAATTTACCATTAATCTTTCTAAAGTTGACTAGACCTTTCAAATGAATGAACATTGCAAATTGTAGTAATTTTTTATCTCTAACTAATATCAGATGTTGGTGTACAAGGAAGACTTTACAAAGGAAAGGCAAGATAGAGAAAAAACACAGTGTGAGAGAGACCAGCTACAAGAGCAGCTGCAGAACTGTCAGGAGCTGATTGCTGCATTAAACCAAGAGGTATGAGTTTCACCATAATGTTTGTGAACTTAGTAAATATATAACTATTTATTGGATTATATGGTATAAATTATTTATAGTACTGTTAAACAGATTACACTGGCAGTTTTATCTGGAACTAGCTTGCAAAGCTAGGGTTTTCCTGGCCATGATGCATATTAAATAAATAAAGTTTCAAGAAGAATTTATGCACGATTGTGTACTTGTGTATAGTAATGCTATTGGTTAAGCATGAGAGAGTTTTCAATAACAATCTTTCACACTGATTCAAACTGGTTTAAAAATGGCTTCATTTCTTGTTCTCAAGTAATTATGAGGGAACAAAGTTCTGACAGAAAAGACAAAAATAATTTTATCAGCCAGTGTACCCAATAAGACTTGAAGCTTTTTTTAAAAATAAAATGGTACTGGCCTTTAAACTAACATCTCTGCTATAAATGTTCTTTCATTTCAGCTGGATGTGTACAAGGATCAATATCAGAGAAGCCAGGAGGAAAACAGAGTACTAACTGCCACTCGGCGTCATTCAGTACCCATGCCCAGCTCTTCATCTCAACCTCATCTACAACTGGTTTATCCTGTAGTAAGCCCTGTCCAGCAACAGCAGCAGTGGCAGTGGAGACAGGAACAGCGGCGTAGGGTAAGTTGATTTATAACATATGTTTTTTACTAAAAATTTCTAGGGGGAACTCCCAGAAAAATATGATGACAGAGTGGGACTTTAATTTTAGGTAAACCCTCAGTCTTATTTATGATTGGTATAGCTCCCTGATACACCCTTTGTGGTTGTTGATTTAAAGTGAGTACTGTAACAGTAAAAAACTGCATAAAAGAGCAAGTGGACTGAAAATATTTAAATTAAAAGCACCATTTACATATTAAGAACCAATGCAGCCTGACAAGTTAAACATACTGGGTAGCAGTTAGATTAGAAAACACTCCAGCCAAGGGAAAATCTAAGTATGAGTGCTGAACCATCACTAATAAACAATTAGTCTCTCATAGAAGGGATTGGAATTTTCAGAGTAAACCTGGCTTTTGATATTGTTGAATTTCCTTAATAGGACAGTGTGATTGCATATTAATTAAATCTGTCAGTAATCTATACAGTACTTGTATCATATATAATTTCCAGAAACAATTTTAAGAACCACTTATATAAGAGAATCTTCATCTACTGATTTCTCGCTAAGCATCCAACACATAAGAAACACGTCAGCCTGAACACAAAATCTTTGTTCTTTTATGTGGGTTTTTACTCTGACTAGGCATAAATTTTCAAGCATACCCAGCATTCAGCTCAGTTGTATGTTTTATGATCTGTTTTTTTCACACAGCAATTCATAAATTTGAACAGGTTTTGCAACTGAGTTCCTCTATAATTATATGTTTGCATTTAAGTATCTCACTGTGTAATATCTGACCACTGTTGTTTTTGTCTTGTAACAGGGTGTTTTCACTCGTGGTCCAGCACCGGCCCCACCCAGTGTATTTTATGGAGGAGATGTTGAAGTTGACAAACAGCCACAAAATGTTGACATTTACAGAACTTACTAGACAGTGCATATATTTAATGTATACCATAAAGCGATATTTAAAATAGTTATATTTCCATTTAAATGGATCAACTTATAATTGTAAGAAAAAATTAGACATACATTAGTCGTGAATATATCCCATAATAGTGTCACTGTAAGTTGTTGTTATTCTTTCGGTTTAAATAGAATTTAATAACCAATCAATTGAATTTTCAATATTCATTTGCTTTTGATTTTGCTGAGCAAAATGATTGTAAAAACTATACAGAGGAGTTGTGAAGTCCCTGTTTACTCTGCATTGAAGTCACAATCTTTATATTGTGTTTGCCAAAGTATCAAGGGTTTTTCTGAATCTCTGAACTAGTTAAAATTAAAAGTATAGTGAAACAAAAAAAAAACTCAGAGATTTAAAGGAATTAATAGCTTTCAGTATTCGAGAATGTGATGGTAGTGATTGAGATAAATCTTTTGTTCTGACAAGTCCTGTGTCAACGAACTGATCCTGTCCAGTTCACCACATCGTTATTCTAGCATAATCTGATTACTCTGATTAAAGCAGAGTAAAACTGAATGCTAGCAAACCCTTTTGTCACTAATATAAAATACAAGGTTCGTTTGAATCAAACTTGAAGAAATAAGATTAAATGAATCAGATTCATGAGAGTTATTTAAATTCAATTAAGATAAAATGGTTGCCAATGGCAATGTTTTTCCATTGACAAACCTAAGACAGTCAAAAGAGCTATATACCTAAATATTGTCACATCCAGTTCTGTAATTTTTTTCCGAAGAACTTAGTTCTCTTATTCTACATGATCATGTAACAAACTTGTAAATATAAGGAAAATTAAGTTATCCAAAGAAATTGAGGACTATAGAGATAACCTAGTTCTCTTATTTTGCGTGGATATATGACAAATTTGTAAATATAAGGAAAATTATTATCTAAAGGAATTGATTCCTGACTGTGGAAAAGAACGTTAAATGGCTGCTGGACTGCCGCGCTAAATTGGTAAATATATCGTTTATTAACTCCCTTAAGCAACCAACTTACTTTGAGGCTATAACATTTTTGCAAGTTTATGTAAACAACCAAGAACAGTTAGCATTTATAACAAACAACAATAAGTTTATCAGTACTATTAATGCGCATTACAAACTTGCACTTTATATTGTTCTATTTTGAAACTAAGTTCGTTGGTGTTAAAGGTTTGTTTTTCTATATATATTTATAATATTTATTATGATATCACATAATTAAAGACCCTTACGAAGTCGCATTAGATCCTAACTAGTTTCTAGATAGTTAAAAGCATACCGTAAGAATGCAATGTTCAGTAAATGTTGGTATAAAATGTAAAGTTCTCTGTCAAAGATGCTGGCATCAATAAATACAAACAGTAATCAAGTTAGTCTTACCGAATCACTTGTGTGCTTTTTCAAGAATCAAAATCCCGATTCTATTCTCGATTACTCCATGGTACTGCCATGATATATAGTCAGCGTTCTGAAAATTGCCATAGTCGCCTATGCATGGTTTGCTATACCTTGCCCAGGTACCCTGGGATACCGACGTAGTATAGCTATGCTCGGGGGCCATTTCTTGAAAATACAAACAAACTCGCTACCTTCGCATGTGCACTATATAAAACACTTTTTAAGAAGACAATCTAAACAAAATTTGCGAAACAAGCCTGTGGAAAAGCAACGAACTCGTAATCTTGAGTGACCACGTAGTCTCGCTGACAGAAATAAATCACGAATTAATTGCTTTTGTAGGCGCACTGGTTTTGTTTATCTTGAGAACCGTGGATCGTTTGAAAAGTACGTCAGAAAAGGAGGCTCATTTTTGGTTTACAAAACTGAGCACTCTGTTTTATTCAGTGCAGCAATAACCATAATTTAACTATTTCGAGAAACAACGTCAATTTTGCGGCAAGAAATACAAATAAGTCAAGAGTCTTTCACAGTAAAAAAAAATAGAAAAAAATTGCCCTTTTAGAAAAATGGCGCGACGTTATAGTACCATACCCGATTCATAATGGCCCTAGTTGCCAGTTTTTAGGGCCGACAAGCTATTCTGACATCCTACCACTGAGAGCCCCTAGATAACGAGTAATGACGTCAGGCTAGGTCCCACTTATGACCCCAAACTCTGTTATTACAATTTCTCCTCCTGTAAAACAAATATATTGAGAAACATAACTGATCAAATGTCACTTTAGAAACATTCTTTGCTGGTTGTTTTAGGACAGATTTCCCTTTTCTGGCAACTGTTTTATAGTTTGAACATTGGGGAAGCAGACACGTACCCAGTCGCTTCGGTGTTGTCGGAGCGAGAGGCGCGCGAGGAGTTAGGGGAAGGACGAAGACGGGAAAAGTTACGAGTCTGCTATCGTAGGAGCTCGGGTTGCTCGTCGAATGTTTGGCAATTCAGTATCAGCATTTTAGAGATTTACTTAGGCAAGAGCGGAGTGCCAAAAATGTTTGGTATTTAAGGGTTATCTAGCCTCAAATCAGGATCCCTGCCCACTTTCCCAGACGATCCGTCGAGGAAACAAAGTAAAAAAGACCCAGCCTTACTACAAGTATCCGATTCATCCGATTCGTACATGTATTTCAGCTAATATCTCATATCTAATATATGGCACATGCTCCGGTATTTTTAAGGGTATTTTGAGTCAGTACGGGTATAATTTTGAGGTAGCAAACTATCTAGTAGGTAAGGTGTTTATAACACTTTATTTACAAGATTCGCCGTATTCGGCAGGGACTTCCCACAGAGATTATACTCTAACAACGGGGCCCCTATGAAGAAAAACAACACCGGCATTAGCCTACTCTTATCGCCGAGTGATAGACCGATAGAACTTCCAAAGACTAAACCAACCGCTTAACGTCCCTGTCCATGGACGGTGTGGCGAAAGGTCACCCAAAATTCAATCCTCGACCAGGCCAGGGACTGAACCCGAGATCTTCTGGTTGGCAATCAGATATCTTACAACTCTGCCAACCTCGCACAACAGAGCTAGGACTCCCAATCCCCTAATTTAGGGAGTACTAGTACTTGATTCCAACAAACAAGAACCAAACTGGCCGAGAAATTTGAAAACCCACGACGTTCAGTCCGAGAACTAACCCTAGAATTGTCAAGTATAAATGCTTGAAGGAGATTGACGCCTCGTGATTTTCCAAACGATTAGGTGTTGCCACATGCTTTTCACAAACAATGGTTAACAAATTATATACTGTTGCTATGGTAACAAACGCAAAAAGTGAAAATTGAAAGAACCCGCGGCCAATACATTAGTCCAGTTCTGGCCCCGTTTTTTCTTCGCTCTTCGCTGCATTAGCGTTTACCAAAAATGCTATGGTAATCAATTAAATAAATTCAATTACAACTGTTACTGACCATGTTAATATGATATAAATGTGACAAGATGCACAATGTTTAATTACCTGTAGAAATGAGATGTTTTGTGTTTCCCAACTCCTCACAAACGAGTGTAACTGTGGCAGATACACATTTCAAAACTCTAATTACAACTGGGGTGAAGAAAATTCAAGGGTGTTCAAGGCGGGGTTCCCGTATAAATGAGACGCTTGTTACAAATTTTATACTATACAATTTTAAAATTGCAAAACAGCCCTTACACGGGACCAAGAAATCTACAGTTCTAACTCTTGTACTTTAGCTGACCAGTCAGAAAGTTCTCAATTTGCACAAAAGTACAAAATCAACATTAATTTATCTCTTTATTTACCATTTTTCTTATTAAATCTATAGGAATTTACAAATTATTCAATGTATAAGTTGATCTACACCGATGCTTTTAAAGAAATACCGCATACTAACAAAGTTATTGCTTAACTTTGTCAGAGCAACATTCTTTGCACATCAACCATTTTCTATAGGCCACTCTCTTTTTTTCGCTTCAGGTTTTCTGGTGGAAGGACCTCGTTTCGTGCTTCATCAAAAATATGCCGTAACTTCTACTACAATACTTAGTTAATTTGTTGTGTCAAAACGAATGACTTTCTTTTTTTTGGGGGGGGGGGGAGGGGAGGGGGCAACTGTTTCCATAATACATGTGAGCTGACTAAGTAAGACAATGTTAGCAAAGAAGACACACTTCAAACGCTCAATTTTGTCTACGGTACGATCAAAAGAACAGATGGAAAACACAGCTCTTTCCTAATTATCGCAGTATACTTTGTATCCATTTATGTTGCTATGTTGACCGACTGACAGCTTGCTGTAATCTACCCTGACCAGCAAGGACTTGACACAGCAACAGGTACCAGACCTGTCGCAAGTATGATACCAACTTGAATAAAAGGACTGTTCTCCCAACGTAGGACTATGTTGAGCAGATAAATTGAAAAAAAAAATTACTTAGTGCATGAAGTATAATTCAATATAACGACTAATCGAAACAGAAAATTAGTGTGTCTTGAAGGTTGACTACAACGTCATGATTCAGCGACTACTATTTTTACTTCAAGTCAAACCGAAGTATTTCGAGCAATGTCATAGGCGATGTTTGCAATTTAGAACAACTTGGTTTCATAGCATACTTTCTTGCTTGTTAGGTAATGACAAAAACAAGAACAAGTTTAGTATGTCAGAAGAGCGTTTAAATCTGGCTGAATATACAAGTGAACTGCTTCGCTACATTGTCCAAAACTTAAAACAAAAACTGTAGTTTATGAAAACTATTAATTTCTAAGAGCTAACGTTTTTCACTCTTTTTTACTGAAGACTTACAAAATGAATGGTAATCTTATAGGTTCTTGTTAACTGGTTTAAAATGAGAATATTATTTCATAAAGAAGTATACCAAGTTACATTTCCATTCTCTACGATTAGCAGAATGAATAAAAAATTTTATGCGTTTTATAACTGCTTTTAAGGTCCTACAACTGTCCTACAAAAGTGGACAAGGTTTAAATTGCAAGTCACTGCGACTCACAATCCATCTATTGCACTGCTTACAAGTGCACAATAGAACTGTAGTTAAACGAGTGAGTAATTTAATATGTTATATGGCTGACTGATTTCGCGTGCTGTGATTGGTCAGTTTCAGGTCCACAAGTAGCCGTACGGACCTCTGGTTCTGGAGCGGCTGTCTTTACAGCCTCATTTGCTTCAAATAACCAATAAAGCCATATAATAAACATCTTACTAACCTCGTTTGCTTGGTCCGTACGGCAAGTTATGGATCCTCGTTTTTTTTCCTTCCATGTTTTCATGGCCCGCGCGCTTCGGTCCATAACTTGCTGTACGGACCTCGTACTCGGCTAATAAGAGGTATATCTACATGTCTAAACCAACAATAGTATAATTAACCAACGGAAAACCAATTTTTGAAATTCGTCAATGACTAGTGCTCACAACCTGTGAGGAACATATACGTGTAAAATTAACTAATCCCAAATCCTTTCTAAGTGACTTATTTCAACTGACAGTACAAATGGTGTCTATCTAGACTACATTTCGTAGCGTTCGTTACAAGGCGTTTCTTATATAATAACTATAAAAATAAGCAAATGAAGTTAAGATGGACTTCGTTCAATAATACAATTGTGAAAGAACAGTTTGTGTTCCATGTTCTTTCAATTGGTTGCTGTTTGTATGCGTGAGTTTAAAAAAGAAAATCCAATGAAAAAGCACACCAAACTGTGATTAAACAGCTAAAAATGATAAATGTTTTAAAATCAAAATGAAGTGTTTATATGCTTCATACGCAGTTATTTTGGCACTTGGTGTGTATTACAAGCAAAAACAATTTTTAAATTTTATTGACACACTATTCTTTATTGGCTGTTAAAAAATCATTGTACAGCTTTCTACCAGTTCTTGAGCCATACTGAAACAATACCATGGAGCTATTCCATAAGTTATGGCTTACAGCTCACTCTTCCAGAGTAAAGCTCAAAAGTGTTCTGCAAGACCATTCTGAGTCATATGTAGTAAGGACTGCCTCCGAAATTTATTCAATATACAATACTAACAATTAGGTTGTCACAGCACAGGCATCCTACACAGGTGGTGATCCGGGGGGTGACAAGCCTGGTGAACCACTCTCCATGGGGATGATGTTGTCAACTAGTGGTTGTAATTCACCCCAAATCTTTTCCATCTGTAACCGATCACATTGTATATTAAGAAGACAATCACTGCGCATGTTACATATTAATTACTGTATATCTTAACCCCAGAAAGCTCTAGGGGGGGGGGCTCAGTCTGAAGACACTCCATGTTTTAGACCTCGAATTTGTGCTGTTCGAACAATTGCAAAAAGCTTTTGAACAACTGTTCCTTGATTGTAAACACGTCACTAACTAGATGACGTAATCACTAGTAAGACACGAAAGTTGTTAAATGTTCATCAACTTTCGGAATTAGTCAATTTTTCGTTGAAAATGATTGTGAGCTTGCGATTTGTTGCTTTCTACTAGATTTTTCATAGTTTTGAACTTTAATTTTTTTTCTTACTATTTTCAACAACATATCTCAAAGTTAATCAAAACCAAGAAAGTCAACAGCTGCTTTGAGATATTTGTCTTTGAAGTTTTAGACCACACAGGAGAACAGAAATATAACTTGCTAAACACTGAAGCATTTTTAACTCTCTCTAGAGTTCTGGCATCAAATAGATGCGTTACGCTATTAATCTGACACATATCCTTGTAAACCGAAATATGACAGAAACTATGAAGCTTTGGGAGATTGTAAGTTTATGTCTTGCCAACCGAGCCTTGACACTACTAATACACAAGTGAATGAATAAATAAATGAATTGTGTTTGCCTACTACAGCTGTTTCAAAGCTCTGAATACTCTTAGTTTGGAAAAAATCGTCTCCAGCAGGACAAGGGATATTAAAAAACAATTTCTAGGTTACTACACGCAGAGTTCAACTGTAATATTGCAAGAAGTGTGAGTAAGATACTACAGTGTGTGTAAATAACGCTTCCACAGGCAGAGGAGTGGAAACTTTTCGGAAACTGAGTGATGCAACATACCTCTCTGTTGCCTGCAAGCTGCGATGCGCTCATTTTCTGTAAAGCGATTGCTAGCATTTTTAAGTTTGCATGTATAAGTTGTGTCTCTAACTGTAAACAGTGTAATGAGAAGAAATTTCTGTTTTCCATTTTACTGATGTCGGACTCTTGTTCGATGATTTTGGACTCCAGCTGGTCCACAAACTGGTCTTGTCCCTTGGCCTGAGCAGCGATTTGTCGCTTCTTGATCTGTTGCATTTTATGTAACGAGTTCTGGTGGTCTTTAAGTACACCTTTCTCGTGACGATCACACAGCTCCTGTGGAGAGAAAAAATAATTTTAATGAAGAACTGTTTATTTTAGCTACTGAGGTTGTGAAATACACTTTGATATTTGATTAGAACATAACTGGCCGGGCAAATTTTCGCGCGCTTTTTGTATGGCGCGAGCGTGCATCTATAACTCGATAGACGCACGCCCGTGCATCTATTTAGTTGCGTGCTCGCGTTCAACCAATAAAAACGCTCAGAACGGTTTAGGAGAATTTTGTACGTTATCAGCTTACGTGTATTT
>JAOBYE010223323.1:20642-32580 GCA_025403585.1 Parazoanthus swiftii | reverse complement strand
CTGATTGGCTGAACGTGACAGCGCTTTCCGTTCTGATTGGCTCAGGCATTTCCTGTCTGAATCAGGAAAAAAAAAGAGCCGAATTTAAAACTCGCTCGCCTGCGGCCGCGAGTAATTAAATAATTTGTCCAGTACTAGTGTTTTTCAAGCAAGAAAAACATAACATTAACTATTATACTAAAATGATGGTCAGAGCGAACGCAGAAAGCACAAGACTACTAACTATAGTGGTCCTGGAAAATACATGAAATTAAACAATAAATTAAACTAGAAAGTTTCCAAAACCTTCAAAGTTATATAGACATGTATCGGATTGTATGCTTAGCAAGTTGTTACACCTCAGTAACAAAATATTCAATTTTTAAAGCAGCTAACCCTGATCAACATCTTGTGTAGTATTTTTCAAGCAATCGCCTAAATGTCGACAACACTGAGATGAATATTGTCATTTAGGAATATGACTAGAACAAATGCGATAAGACAATTTGGCTATATATAGACACTATGAATTGGGGAACCTCTTACTTTATATTATGACGTTGTTGCGTTGTGCCATTTAGTAGCTAGAAGAAAGCATGATCCATCCATTTAGCAGAGCTTCACGAAGATATCATGACCCATCCCCCTCTGCATGCTCCGACCCACCCCACCCTCACAAGCAGTCCCTTAACAATCAAAATTTGGTTTTGTTATTGTTTGTGCCAAAAAATATAAACAAAATTTAGCCAGCGGTTTTCTTTTCTGTTTATGAAAAAAGTCATTGTAAGGAAGCGCAAACTGTTGACAGTATCTTTAAGTGACGAATTTGCACAAACTGCATGTGAATTGATATTGTTTTTTTTGCACTTAAACGTAACTGTACTGTTTTTTAACTAGCTCTACTGCTTCGTAATAGACTTCAGCAGGAATTGAATTTTTGTTGGATACAATTTGACTAAAATTTCAGTATGTTCACCTACCGATCAGTCATATGCAATGAAACAATAGCTCTGCTACCCCGCACCGATGGTTATTCCAGAAAGCCAGCACCTATCTTTTTTTAAACTAACTTCTTCAACAAAAATCAGTTATTCATTGAGGTGAAAATAAAGTTTTGTTGGAGTTTTAGGGGTGTCTTATTTCTTTAGAATATAGGATATTGCTTTTGCATTTACGATGTATTATTGGCATAATATATTGTGTGTTATGCATAAGCTGGCCACAATTAAGTGAAAAATGATCTTGTGAAGACATTTATTGAAAGTTGTTCGTTTCATTTCTAATGTAAACAACATCACAACGGCAGTCGGAGAGAAATGTCTTCAGCTTTCTCAGTATTTGCGTCACTTTTCCAGTTTAAATTCATTACGATTCTTGTTATGTTCGTCAAATCCGGTTCATATGTAACGTTGCCTTCTGTCGTGCTGTATGGAAAACCGAGAAAAAGTATTAGCACTTGAAAGTTTGGGCCTGAAGTTGTGAATGTCAATCTAATGAGGATATTCTGTGTGGCAATTTGTGTTGTGAGAGCGAATTGTAGAGCGCTTTCCTTTCACCTAGCTATTATGGGGAAGAAACTAGAGGACCAAGTCTAAACCGAAAAAAATTCTTGACAAATACCCCAAAAGGGATTCAAATAGATAACAGTTAATGTGAAGTGCAATCAAGCTCCATTCACTGACTTAGTTGACCTCTGCCGCACACCTTAATCAACATGCCGACTACACACAAAAGAAAGATACACCAATCTAATTTTCGTCATGGTGCTAACAACCTGAAGTGTGTTTTTTAAGCATACTCAATCAATAAAGTAGCTTTTATATATTAGAGAATAGTTAGGGGAAATTGGCAAGATCGCGGGGTAGGCTATGACGTCAAACACCACCCCCATTTTCTGCATGCCCTAGTAAATGAAAGCCCCTAAATTCAATGAAGTACTTTTACGCAGAAGGAAAAGGAATCATTCCTGTGAAAGCTGGTGCAGGACGAAAGAGAGAGAAAGATGAGGAGAAATGCTTAAAAACGTGGACAGAGGCAACAATTGTTCTGCAAACAAGATAGCTTGGAAACAAAAAAGGGCGAGTCGGCCAGCATTCCACTGAGGAGAAATGGACAATAATGGTAATGATGATGAAGCACTACCACTGATTAGATGTTTTATCATAGATTTCATTTTAAGTATTATTGTATTATTATTTTTCAGCTTAGTTTTGCATATTTATTGTAAGAGCATCAAGCATTGAGGATGCTCTAACACATATTATTATTATTATTATTATCATTATTATTATTATCATTATTATTATTATTATTATTATTATTATTATTATTTACCAACCTGTACGGTAATGGTTTAACACAGTCGACATGTCTTCTTGCACTTGGCCCGCACCTGTGCGAGGTCACAGCGTCTTCTCCACCTCAGACAGTCAGTGGCTAAGTCCTTACAGTTCCCTTATAAGGAATAAACAACTGAGTTACCATTGCATTCCTCTTACCAATTGTTTATAGTCCCATTTTACATTTTTTTCAATTAATTCAAAAATGTGTTGTTCTTGTTTTCAGTGCGAAAGCAAGCAACATATTTCTTATCAGCTAAGTAAAGTTCTTTGCAGATCAACTGAAATAAATTAAATAGTTAAAATTTGTAGAGTTATCTATCTGCATGCTTGAGGATTGTTTTACCGTTTTTATCTCTGAATTCTAAAAAGCTATTGAACAATGTCTGAAGGTTTATAAAAAGAGGTCATATTTTAAGAAAAACTCAAACGGTCTTTAATGTTTTAACAACAAGTGAAGGACCAGGGAAACGGGAATGCAGTCATAGTTCTATAAGTTAGATAGATTTTCCTTCAATCTTTCAATCACAAAATCAAACGCTCAAAGGGTCTACACTGATCAATGTCCCTTTTCAATTGACTTATCGTACAGCCAACAGCTATAGCTAAATGTTAACACCTAACCTAAGTTTAAATGTTAACTCTAATTTAGTTCTGTCATTTCGTAAACTTACTGTCTTCTTTCATCTTCCTGTCGATCCAGTCAACAAAGCTGCTAACACGTGAGAAGATGGTGTAGTGGTCGGTCCAACATTCAGGGTGGCCCCAACTGACCACGCCCCTCACCACCCACCGTCCATCCTCCTCACACACGAAGGGCCCACCGCTGTCGCCTTGACAACCACCCTTAAATGTTTAAAGTTTATCAAAGCCGGGATTGGGTTGGTTAGCGTACCATAAACTTTCGAATATATCTCCCCGCATACAACCCCCCCCCCGAATGTAAGCCCTGAAAACTAAAATGCAACATTTCTTCCGATTATAACCTCTCCCAAAATAAGCCAGTGGGCCTATAATCGGAGGGCGCCCCGTAATTATCTTGAAGTAAACGTAAACCAATGCGATTTTGCAGCTGTTGTTTTGTTCAACTATACAGAACAGCGCCTACATACGAAGACATTTACGTAATCGAGATAAAGATGAAGCGGCACGACTAAGATGAAAAGCAAGCGAAGGTAATTCAGAGTGAATCGGTGAAACCAGAAGAAAACTTGCACTTTGCAACCTGCTTGACAACTGAGATGCGCGCTTAAAGGTATGAGCCGTGAATAAATATATGGAGGCTTCGATCACACAGCATGCGTATCGACAGTAATGCCAAGCAGGTAAACAAAAGGCCACTTATCATCCATTCCGAATAAACGCTTACCTTGCCCTGACCCCCGGCACAAACCATTGCGTTGGAGTCAACAGGTGTAAATCGACTCATCAACCTATCGCACAGTCGGTCGTCGACCACTGGCAGCCTGGCCTGCTGTAGGGTATCTGCGTCGGTTGGTAAGCCTCCGATAGTACGTCCCCAACCTTTAAGTTTAACGGTTAGACGCTGTTGTTGTTGCGACAACTTATACTGATAGCCGATAACATTCTTAATACTACTCGACATTACTACAACTACCACTACTACTACTCAGTACTACTACTGCCACTACTACTACTACTACTACTACTACTACTACTACTACTACTACTACTACCACTACTACTACTACTACTACTACTACCATTACTACCACTACTATTGGTGTTACTACCTCATTTTACTACTACTTACTTATCTACCTACCTCCTTTGACATTTAACTATGTACCTTGTTTTATTTACCTACCAAACTACCTACCTACCTAACTACCTACATACTTACTTCTTTTGACTGCTACCCACCTTCTTTGTTTTACTTCTACTTACTTACCTACCTACCTATCTATTTCCTTTTACTGCTACTTATGATGTGGTCAAGACGTTCTAACCTGTGACGTAACACTGTGAGATGTTGTAAACTGTGACGTAACACTGTGGGATGTTTTAACTTATGACGTAACACTGTGAGATGTTCTAACCTGTGACGTAACACTGCGAGATGTTCTAACTGTGACGTAACACCGTGAGATGTTCTAACCTGTGACGTAACACTGCGAGATGTTCTAACCTGTGACGTAACACTGTGACCCGACAGCAGCTCTATTTCTGTGTTTGGGCAGACAAACTGTGTTGACTTGAGGACTGAGCATCACAGGAAGTGACAACTTAATCAATGCGATGTCGTTAGCATTGCTGTACGAATGTATCCCCTGATACTTTCGGTGCACGAATATCCGAGACATAGGATAGGACAGCTGGTACGGGGTAGTGCCAGTACGGTTGTGCGCTCCTGTGATGGGAAGAATCGACAATTAGGTCTAAATACGAAACAAATGAAGAGTATATTAATAAAGCACTAGCATTTTTAAATTGCTATCTTCTAAAAGATACTGCTAAGAATCCAAACATTCTGTTAAGTCTTGCTTATGTGAAATTGATCTCAAAGCACAACATATGCATGGTTTAGAGGACAATATTTTGAAAGATTTATAAAACAGAGTTTCAATAACTTCGAATGATGAACATGTGCAGAATAGTTGAAATAGTTTAGTTTAAATAGTAGATATTTAAAGGCTGCTGCTCCCGGCCGAAAAAAGGAAAAAAGGGAGATAAAAAAAACTTCCACATTCCCTTGCTCTTTTTCTCCCCTCACCCCTACCTCCTCATAATTTCTCGGTCAGAACGCCTGTTCCTTAACTAAGGAAAAACGTTTAACTATTAAATAAAAGGCAGACTTGAAAGGGAGGGGGTGGCGATATGGTCCGGTCCCCAACCCTTCCCCCCCTCCCCCCACTTCGTCGGCAATTTTTGAGAAAAAATACTGTGCCTTCACTGACGTAAATTGAGTTTGACGTGCAGGGTTCTCTCTGCCTTCTCACACTTCACTCGCATTAAGCATGTAATAATTGGATGAAAATTTGAAGGTTTCAATGTAACGACAAAAGTAACTTTAAAATTTTTCTAAAACCTCTGACAGATAAGCTTGAAAAGGTTTTGAAAACAGTTTTTAGAAACGAATGTTTTAAAAATTTTGAAAGAGTTCAGGAAACTTCTGAGTAAACTCAGAAATTTGACTTATTAGAATCGTTTATTGACAATTTCTGGATAGCAATTTGTATATTTTGTGGCCCAAGCAACTAACGATTGGTAAGTTCTGATATATGAAAGAAGTTGGAAACTTCCCGATAGTCATCTCTTTCCCCGTCTCCTTCGAAACCGTTCTTTGGTGTCAGTGCTGTTTCTATCCAATAGCGATTACTAAGAACGGCTTCGAAGGAAGCAACCGCTTCCCTGTTTGAATGATAAACCAGAAAGACGGATAGGCTTGTAAAAACTAGATAGACAATTTTAAAAGCACCACGAGTATTACGTATAAAACAATGAACGCAGACAAGACGAAAAAAAGTAAAACAAACCGCTACAAATTGTAACCCCACTACCACTCCCAACTTATTTGAGAGTGAGAACATTTCAAAATGCAGTAGGCTGTGGTGGTAGACACATCACTCTCCCCCCCCCCACACCCCTACTGAAGGGTGCAAGTTGTTATAGATTAACGAGTGGACTTACCTACGACCACGGTGTATCTTCTAGGGTAAGGATACTTCCAAACACAGTGGGCAGCGGTCACTACCCATTGTGGATCGATCAAGGCCCCTCCGCAGCCGTGCACACCATTTACGCGTATGGAAACCAGCCAGGGCCAGGAGTTCGGGGAGGCGTTATCTCCATTAACAACACGAGCTGAATAGGGTTTGACGCCACACCCTGAGAAGAGCAAAAAAGAGACACAACTACAACTACACTACGGGGTTTACCACTACAACACAAGGGCAAAACAAACTGAGGTGGAATCAGATAGCCTGGAGTGATGGAATAAGAATTTTTAAAATGTGAATATTTAGAGAAAAGCAATCTTCTAGTGACAAATACGCGGCAAAGTTAAACAGAATCTTAAAATTTATATAGGAAAAAACGAAACAAAATATTAGCAACGTGACATTACTCAGTTACACTGCTGCGCACTGCATGGCGAGTTGCACATCTGCGTATCTGGGTGCGGCTGCTCAAAACTGCGATTAGTGTTGATTGGAGGTTAAATCCTCTAACGGAGAATTAAAGTTTAACTAGAGATTAAACTGCGTTGCTCAAAGACTGGTTAGCACTAGTTGGAGATTAAACTGTGGTTTACCGTAAGTTCAAACCAGTTCCTGAGGTGTACTTTAATACCTAATCGGCGAAATATTCCTGATCGCGGGTTAGCTTAATCGGAGTTTTGAACATCCGGGACCTGAACGCAGTCGTCAAAGCATGTGACAAAGTTAAACTCCTCCTTCGTTCAAATCTCAAGCTTTAGAATCCCGGGTTTTTAAACCCTTATCGTTGCCCGCACGTGCTGTTTGATTTTTAGTCAGTGAATGTAATGAAAACAAATAGCCAACAAATACATGACATTACCGTTTGAAGACGAAAAGACCGACACGATCGACAGAAGAACAACATATATATACATCTTGTATCAAGGTAAAGCGACTTGATCTTCAAAATACACCCGCTTTTATTCCAAACTGTTGAACCAAGCCAACACACCTGAAGTAAACGCGAGCACCTTAAACAAAACTGATGGTGCACCTGGATAAATTGTAATCGACAAATATGAACTTCGATAAAAGAAAGGATTTAATTACTGTTCTGAGTTCATTCAAACAAAAGATCTTAGATCATACACACCTGGAACAAAAGGGCAAACCGATTTACTTTTCTTTACCATTTTTTTGCATTTGATTACTATACGAGGGCGGTGCTGGTTTTTAAAGTGAAGGGGCTCAAATGGCCGCGGTTGGATCGCCGGACTTCAGACTATTAGAATTGTTGGAAAACTCTTTTTAATTTGTTATTCTGAGTTAGGAAATCACAGGCAATGTCCTGGTTTTCTGATGTTTTGTCAATTTATAAGACAAGAATGTGGGTGGCGGGGGAGGGGAGGGTGTTTGGGCTAAAATTCTCTCTAAAATCCTCCCTGTTCCCCGTGGTGTCTGGTTACTCCTCAAATTGCTGAAAACAAACAACAGATTGTTCACAATAAATTAAATACAGGCTTAAAAACTGCCCAGTTGTGATTTTTTTTTATCCAATTTGTTTGTTTTCTTCAAGTTTATTTGTTTGCTAAAGTTAGAATGCTTATGTATCCACCTGGTAGAAAAAAAATTAACAAAGCTTTTCCTAAAACAAAAAAAGGTTTAATAATTTCACCAAAAAGTAGAATATTTGCAAAACGTTTGATGAACAAACTTAAAGGAAAGGTGTGGCAGCAAAAACAAATATTTTTTCCTAATTTTTGATTTTCTTATTTTGTTCTTTTGACACAATATTGCCTATATTCCTAAAATACTCTGGACAAAAAGTAGATTTTAATTTTTTTTACAAAAAAAATTGGTTATTGTAGTCAGGCATGGTAAATTTTGGAACTTTTGTCTGGAACTTTTAACATCTATACTTTTAGTCAGAGACATCTTTTTTTAAAACAACATTTTATTTTAAATAAAATAGATTTGGTCGGTTGCTTTACTTTTAATCTCTAAGTCACTATTGAAGAGTTTTCATACAAAATCTCTATAAATCTGCGATAGCCTTTTAAAAATCGATATTAATTTCGTTCTCAAACTTTAAAGTCTGATACAAATACTTTGGTACAATACCTAAATATTAGTAAATGTCTTAGCTAGTTTAAAGTTGCTACGTGTTCATGAGAACGGCTTAGTTTTTCTTACTTTTGCTCAAGGTCTCGGCATAAATTATATAATTATGCAGATTTGTTAGCAGTTAGAGTTGAACAAATAATTGATTAACAACTATCACTAAAGCCCGGCTTTCATATAATCGCTCTCGTCCCTACAGTGGCGCACGAAATTATCTTGCGACTGGAGCGATTTCATGAAAACCATGGCGTTCGCGACAGTATAGCGTCGCTACTTCAATCGTTGCTATCGCTCCCGCCGCTTCTAGCTATACTGTGGGGAACGCCTCGGTTTCTTTTAAAACGCTCCAGTCGCAGAATAATTTTGTTCTGCAGCGACGGGAGTGATAATATGGAAACCGGGCTTAAGTTTGCCATACGCATGCAAAGTTTCAAGCCAATCTATAACTAATTAGCTAAATTAAGGAGGGAAGCGGCCGGGGGGATGGTGCAACCCCGACCCCGTCTTTGATATTCAGTCTCCCAAGTACTAATGATTGACATAATGTAAAAGGTTCAGTGAAGAGGTAACGCATACTAAACGTCGGACAATATTCTAAATCGTCAGCCGGAGGTTGGGCTATCAGTGGCCTCCTGTTTCACTAAAGATGTTGATAGTATTTGTGGTTCAGTTTTTGTTTTGTTTATATACTATAGGTTGTTTCATTTAAGATTATGAATTATACAAATAGAGATAGAAAAGCTTTTAAAACGTTTAAAATACTAATTAAAGTCAGTAACTGCAGGTTCACGCTTGGCGCAATCATCAGACTAAAACCTGTAACTCTGTTCAGGTTATTTATGGTCAAGGACGGTCAGGTTGTTTCATTTAGCATTGTTACTCATTTTGCATTGATACACTAATAGAATAATAATGGTAATGGTTGTATACTGGAACTAATAGTTTCCTGAAGCTTTATAAACCATCTATCTATCAACACCAGTTGACAATAAATGACTGCAACCTTTTTTTATTGTACTTCGGGTTGTTTTTCGAAGAGAAAATCAAAGGAACTGTACCAAGTTTACTTGTTACAGGGTAAATTGGTCAGATTTGCGCGTGCACGGAACGCGCTGGAGGAACAAGCAAGTGTTGTTTTGCGTTACTTATCCCGACAGCTTTTGCTGGTTTTTCTGCTTTTTAAGGCTTTGGAAGTTTTGCAAGAAGACGGTAGTTGTAATTAGAAGATGCAATTTATACCGAGTTGCTTGTCCTTACGCGCAATGTTACACAAGGATAAAGTAAGTGTTTTTACCTTTATTTGATGCTTATTTCCTGCAGGTAAATATATAGTGCCGGTTTTGTCTGAGCTTGGCGGCAAGCGTTGGCGGAGACTTGCCAATTATAACCTGGTATAATTTTGACCTAGGCCATGCTCACAGCAAACAGTGTCAATGGCGTGGATTTACTAGTCTGCGGTTGTAAGCGGCAATAAGAAGAATGCCGAAGCTCAGGCAGCTGAAACTGCTTTAAAGGGAGTGGTGCTGCTACCACAAGAATTTACAAGTGTAAATTGAAAAAGGTGAGACTGGTACTACAGGTTTCGCAAACGTAATTTGAAGGAAGTAGGACTATTGCCACAGGTTTCCCACAAAAAACTTGAAGAGAGTGCGATAACTGCTACAGGTTTCGCAAACATAACTTGAAGAGAGGACTATTGCCACAGGTTCCCCACATGTAACTTAAAGAGAGTGCGATTACTGCTACAGGTTTCGCAAACGTAAGTTGAAGAGAGTAGGACCATTGCCACAAGTTTCCCACATGTAACTATTACTGCCACAGGTTTTCACACATGTAACTTGAAGAGAGCGAGATTACTGCCATAGATTTCGCAGACGTAACTTGAAGATAGTAGGACTATTGCCACAGGTTAGGTTCTACACATGTAACTTGAAGAGAGTGAGATTACTGCCATAGATTTCGCAAACGTAACTTGAAGAGAATAGGACTATTGCCACAGGTTAGGTTCTACACATGTAACTTGAAGAGAGTGCAGGGCCGTAGCAAGCCTCGGAAAACTGGGGGGGGCACCGCCGAGACACGAAGGTGTAAGCTTTCTAGGGGGGTCCGGGGGCATGCTCCCCCGGGAAATTTTGAAAGTTAGTTTGTCTGAAAACGTATTCCTACGTTTTAAACGCCATTTGGAACAAAATTACTATCAAAACAAGTAAAATATTTCCCGTTTTTCTCAGGATTTGGGCAATTTGCTGAACTTGACACATTTGCTGGGGAAAAAACTGGGGGGGCACGGGCCCCCCGGCCCCTCCCCTTGCTACGGCCCTGGAGTGAGATTACTGCCACAGGTTTCGCAGACGGACGTAATTTGAAGAGAGTAGGACTATTGCCACAGGTTTCCCACAAAAAACTTGAAGAGAGTGAGCTTACTGCCACAGGTTTCCCAAACGTAATTTGAAGAGAGTAGGACCATTGCCACAGGTTTCCCACAAGTAACTTGAAGAGAGTGAGATTCGCAAACGTTAACGTGTTTTGAAGCGAGCAGGATTATTGCCACAGCTTTCCACACACATAAGACTGAAGAGGGTGACAGTTTTATGCCAGGTCCCAACACACAAATTGAAGAGATAATCCTCCTTCATAGAGTACCAAATTGTCATGGTGTTCAGTTACGGCCCGTGGACGCTGGAGTTGACAATGGAGCCCTTTTGTTTTGAAAATAGTCTTGTTAAAAATATCACCCGTTCTGTAACTTTTGAAGGTCGACTTCGTCTTCACTAAGAATCTCCGCTACTTCTCTATCTTGTTTCTATGAGGTCAAAAGAAGCTGAAGATGATTTTTAACGGGCGATATTTAAATCAGGATCATTTTCAAAACAATCATTGACATGCACTGACGAGATCAGAATTTCGAAACTAGTTTTTGTCGTCCGATTTTGTATGTTGTAGTTAAAAGTGGTGACTGCATGGCTTTTTATAAACTAACATGTATTTTTCGTTTGTATTGGATATTTGGTACAATAATCTACCATGTACTAATCTTGATCAATCTGTTTCTGTTTTATTTAAGCATGCTGTGTCATAGATATAGCGAGCTAGTTCTAATATACTTTTTGTAGAATTCGCTTTTGATCTCTAGCAACATTTTAACGGCAGAGGTTATCCAAAGTTTTGACTTATCATTTAATAATACATTTTTGCTCATCTTTTTTTTGAGTGGGTAGGTTTTTCTTTAACACCGACAATTTTGAGTGAGACCCATCTAATACAACATTATCATTTAATATATATAATAATTAATAGTAGAAATGGTTATTATCGGTGTGAAACTGACAATGATCGTTATTTATGCCGATAATGGTAATCTGGTTGAATATAAACACTGTAGCCTTTTAACCGGATTATTTAGAGCCTTATAATGTGTCTGTAAAATGTCAAAACTATTTACATGCGTAGGCAAAACATATTATACGTATTTAAAGGTGCAAAGAGTTAAGAATACAAGCGAATATACTGCTGTTTAAAAAATGTTTCTCATTAATTCACTATGCATTTGTGCACAATTTATACACACAAAGCTGTTCTTAACAATGATGACGGTACTTATTGTCTAGATCTGGAACACAAGAAGAGTTGCTTTTGATGCTAAAAACTTTTTGGTTAAAAAAAATTGACACTTTTCGACGCAGACGTTTTGCGTTGTTCCTTCAGCTAGAGTGACAGCCCATGCACAGTTCCTCCCATCTGGGTCGTATAATACACCAGAACAACTTATTGTCTAGATCTGGAACACAAGAAGAGTTGCTTTTGATGCTAAAAACTTTTTGGTTAAAAAAAATTGACACT
>JAOBYE010223323.1:0-20542 GCA_025403585.1 Parazoanthus swiftii | reverse complement strand
TTTCGACGCAGACGTTTTGCGTTGTTCCTTCAGCTTGAGTGACAGCCCATGCACAGTTCCTCCCATCTGGGTCGTATAATACACCAGAACAACTTTTTCGAAATAGCTCAGTATTTGTAATTCTTATCGAACGCAAAAATTGATGTTCGTATGAAGTATTTCTGGTATCTGTAGATTCTGCATTTTGGTTCATCACATACGGACGTGATGTTTAAGAACTTGTCGAGAGCCTGTCGTTTCTATCCAACCTGACAACGCAAAACATACTCCATCAATTAATTGTTGTTGATCATACTAGTTTTTGGCCTACTCATAAACGCAACAAAGAAACAACAGCTTTTCTAGTCATAAGGTTTAATAAAGTTTAGTTGTGAGTATTTGGTTAAGTGTTCAAGTGTTGTTATTTATACTTTGGAAACCAAGAACAATAAGGATAAACTACGTCAACAGTTTATGTGTAGTAACACAATTATCTGATCAACTTGTTTTCTGTTGAAAAGCTCAGCTTAAAGATCATACAATCCTTTTTTTAAAAAAACATAATCGTTTTTGTGACGTTCTGGTGCCAGTCGGTTTAGTGTTTATTTTAAAAAACGATTTCTTTTTGTTATGTTCTCAATTGTGTTCTGTACAATTGATCTGATTAACACTTGTGGGGGACTTAAAAACAAAATTTTCGACAGTGAATCTGTAATTAAGCAGTGCAAACTTCTGTTTACCAAATCGACTGGCGGTCTTTCCGGCGACGATCATACAATGTAGTTGTAAAATATAATATCAGAAAAAGTTTATGCTGGCGAAAAATACAGTATTTGAATAACAGTTGTTACATAATTGTCTTATATATCGTTTAAGATTATTACCAGTTGCTATTAGTATAAGCATGGTATACTTTCAATTGAAAGCTTGCTGACACAGGTTAGAGACATGTAGAATTCAAAATACATTTAACTTGCAACATAAAAAGCAACGGTAAACATTTAAGGTTGCTTAGAAAGCAACTAAAAGAAAAGACCAATATATTATACAATAAGCTACATAACAGAGAAAATAAACTAAGCTGAAAAAGAATAATGCATTGCATTACAAAATACAGCAGTAGTATATTTCGCAGGCTTTTTTAAATATAGGTAGATAGATAGATAGATAGACAGACAGACAGACAGACAGACAGATGGATGGATGGATGGATGGATAGATAGATAGATAGAGGTTAGAATTTACAGAAAAGACAGATCGAAGCTATGTATTTACAGTATTTGTATACTCTGTGTATCAGTATATACACTATATGTGTAAATAGATTAGTAAGAACTTTTTCGCATCTTTCAAACTGTTTAGATTACTGCTAAGCTTCGTTTAACAATACAGAAAGGGACAACTCTCCAAGCCTTAACTTCGAAGAAAAGCTAGTGCTTACATGCACAGAGAATTCCTTTGTTTCAAGGGGCGTCAGGAAACAGTTTTAGCCGCGGTTTCCGTATTTGGAGCGTTAAAACTGTTCGTTGTTGCTTGACAATTGTCGTCAAGTTTTGTTAATTTTTAAAAATTAAGACTAGCTCGTAACATACTTTATCGATCAACCACCTCTCATGGTGCTTTTAGAACTTTTTCGGTGTAAAACTAAAAACAACAGGTGTCAAAACTGTTGTATCTTCATGCAGTAGTAATATGTTTTTAATTTTACAATTACTTTGTTTGAAAAGGCATATATATGTATATATTATTTAACAAAACTAATATGAACGTCAATGTATCAAAATATCACCCTCAGGCTGCTAACAAATGGGCGCGTGAAAATGGCGATTATAACCCCCTTGACAAGAAACAAACTGCCTCATTCAGTAACAAACACATAAGGGTCCAGACCGACTGACCACGCCATTAAACCTTCTTCAATTTGGGTATAATTACTCCTTTTGTCGTCTACTGTTATCCGAGACGTTTTAGTAATCATAGTTGCCTATAAAATGTCATCTAACTCGGTCGCCAAACAGTTCACTCCGTAAAGGATCCAGTTCATATGCAACATGAAGTGCCATCTGCTGACTGGCTCCGTGGTTCTGTTGCTAGGCGTTGCATGGCTAAAAGAAGTCACTGCCGTGGCCGATATAGGAGACTGCTGGCCAGCGTGCCCCCGTAAGTTGTCGGAAAGAGTTGCCCCCATTGATTTAAAAGTAAGTAACCAGTAACTTAACGTCATGGAGGACCTTCTATTAATAAGGACCGAGAGTTCAAACACGCATTTATAAACACATGTCTGTCTTTCTATCTTACACACACACACACACATTCACATACAAAACAAACTTGGACTTTTAAAAGCCAAATTTAAAATTTACGGTCGTTCGATTTTCGGTTGCACCAACTGTTACGATAAACCTGTTCGGGCATTTTCATCGTCTTGCTAAACCTCCAAATGCGGACCTTTTTTAGTCCGTGTGGGGGGTGCGTACGTAAACTCGAGTTATCAATATGAGAAAAGTCAATGTTCTTTACTGAGTTTTGTAAGAAATTAAGGGCAATGGTATATATACCAAACTTAAATGCATTCACTAAAAACTTTGGTGCATCTTTGTTTAAAGGGCATTCGAAAACCACAAAACAGCACGATGTGCATGTGTCGTTTAGCGCTTTGTCCCACAACACACATCAGGAGAATGTCTTAATAATAATAATAATAATAATAATAATAATAATAATAATAACAACAACAACAACAACAACAACAACAACAATAATAATAATAATAAAACACTATATTTACCAAGACTAACAGTAAAAATTAAATTAGTATGATTTATATCATTATGTAAAATTCTAAATAACTAAGTTATCGATAAAATTACATATATTGCTTGTTGAATAAAATAGTTTTAAAACCTGTTACAATATTCGAATAGAACTAAACCTTGCTATCAAAGGCCGACGAAGAGGCTACAATAAAACTATTTTTAAAACGTTCAGTTCTGCAAGTAGGATTTAAAAAGGAAATTGCTCTTCATTTTATTGCAATTTGTTTTTCTAAAATAAAGGTCATGTAGTGCAGTTTGTGATCAGGATACTGCATTTGCTTAAGCAAACGTTTACAAAGTGAGCACCCGCGTTGTGAAAAAGTTCTTAAATTTGACGCCTTCATCGATTTTTGGTATTCCATGCCCGGGTAGATGATACAAAGGGCCGTACTACTTTCTGCTATAAAATGATTTTCCGATTTGTTTCTCGGTAGAAAGCGATCAACGCATTGGATGATACCCTCGAACCACGCCTTGCAAAACGTTATGGATTTAAAGCAAGTGGAAGGAAGAAGAATCCCCGGCAGCATTACAAACTAGACTGAACCACACAGAACAATTTACAAGAACACGATCCACGGCAAATACTTGTTGATGCAGTGGCCCTCAAGTGGTAATAATGTGCATGACAAAGTTTTCACTGAATAAAGTCAATATTGTTAACACGTTTGTCTGCGTTTTGTTGCCAGGACGAACCGTGCAAACACATTCGCGATAGTCGCCTTCAATTCATAATAAATCAACACAAAATATATCACAAACCCTGCAATGGGATTAGTTTTTTACTCACTGATTAAGTTCATTTTACCGCTTGTACTGAAAACATTAAAAAATTTTGGCAATTTGGTTGCTTGAAGAATGTAATTTATAATAATTATTATCAACTTCCTTGTGCGTTACTGCTTCATCGTCTGCAGATGTCTTTTGATAGAACACGAAAGCCAGAAATGGGGCACAAAAACCATATAACAACACTTTTTGACTACTCACGACAAATACAGATTATTCCAACCCACAATTATTTCGAAATTGGACTTATAGCAAAGCGTAAGGAAAAGTTCCATAATATGTTCCTTTGAGCTCCTTCCGGGAACTTCATTTGGGAATAATAAGAGTTCCTTACTGTGACCTTCAGGAAGCATACATCGCCAACATACATAATCAAGCAACGCTTAGCCTTAGATAATTGAATTATATACTTTTCTTGTATATTACAGGGTTCCAACTCATTTGACGTTCGAACAGCAGTCTTGATGTACAGACAGTAAAGTAATCGCGCACGGCAGTTGCCTTGATCCCAAGCGACATCACTGTCTGACGCACCGCTCAAAAACAAATTTCCCTTACTAGAATTGACATACACCCAAAGTAATTTCCTGTCAACCTTACCCCACCACCAAGACGAACCTTGTACCTTGATATAAAGTACAACCTCAAAACTAATCTACCACAGCAAAACTTAAAAAAAAAAAATTGCAAGTTTTCTAGAAGAAAGCAATGCGAGCCACCACAAAACCTTCTAGGTACAATACCACAACTTTTCATAGACTAATTGAGAGAGAGAGAGAGAAAAAAAGTTTTCCTGATCATAGACATGCAAGGATTGTTCAACTAGCTCAAAAGCTCCCATAGTTCTTTAGACCCTATTACCTGTTGAATATTACCAACTCGGTGACTTGGTAGTGCAAGAAACCCGATGAATTTTGCAATCTCGTGGTCTAACAACTTGAAGCATCTAAGACCTAGAAAATTGAGGCTATAGATCTCTTTCATAATACGCCCAGCGGCCATGAACAAAAACTTCGAGTCGAGGCCATTAAGGACAAAATACAGCAAATTTTAATGTATGAGAACTTAAAACTTGACCTCGACTTGAAGTTATTGTTTATGGTCACTGAAGCAAAAATTTATGAAAGTAGAGTTTTATTGTAATCAAAGAGATTACAAAATGGAAGAAATATTTTGGTGTTCTGTACTGCAGCAAAATCCAACTGCAAGAAAATACACAAATTTTGAGACAAACGGTACTTTTTAATTGCATCAAACTTTCGTGAAACTTTATCTAACATGCAATCGTCTTGCTAGTAATTCAAATATTTGCAACGGTAATCTTTGATTTCTCAAAACATCATCAACAACCATTTGTTCATCTAGACCGACTTCATTTTTGCATTATTCAAAACATTTTTTTTTCTTTTTGCAACATGTTTTTTCCATACATAATAACACAGTAATTAGTACGTCTCGCCATCTTTAAGTAACGTTTACTACAACTAACCGACTGTTATATTAAAAAACTATTTGTTTAAAAGTTCATAACTTGCAAACGCACTCCCAAGGATGTTGCAAACAACAGAAAATTTATTACTTATTGTACATGTTTTGCTTTTTATGCAGGCCCCATTAAGAATTGCTCATGTAATTTCTTTACTGTTAGGCTGAAAATAGCTGTTTATAGAATTGAACAGCATGAAAAGAATAACAAGATGTGCACTAATCAGTCATTGAAACTGAAAGCACTGCTCACTATCATGCAGAGCATCAGTGGATTTCTGATGATTCCATTGTTTACATTTGTGCTGCCAGCCATATGTAAATATTCCACAATTTTCATCATTTTCAAAGATACCTTACTCCAGTAATCAATGTACTGGATTCAAATCTATGACATGTTTTTCGATTAACAGACAATTTCTGTGTCTTGTGGACTTGTACTACAGTAAGGTGGATTTATGCTAATATACCAAAATGTAAACAGTGAATTTGCCCATAGATCTAAAAGCCCTTCTATTCTTAGCAGAGAACCCTTCTAAGAAGCAGCACCACTTTTTACAAAATTTTACCACTCTAAATTTATTAATTTTTATCTGGTATATTACAGTTGCCTGATAAGAAACTGGGTGCCCTTTGATATTGAGTGTCCGAATTCTTTACACATACTGTAAGTGGTTTGAAACAGGAATTTGTGAGACACATTTCACAGAGTACCTGAGCTGATTGGGTCATACACATACCCTCCCATGCACCCTCCCTCTTTCAAGGAAAACAATCAACTTGTCAGCTTTTCCATAAATTCATTAAGCTCTCCTGTTCCCACAACACCAGTAAATCTTGTGACTATCTTGCCATCCTTGACACCCAATACAGTTGGCACTGCTGATACCTGTAAAGGAAAGAAAAGTGATAGCTAGGCTACTTAGTTTAATGTGTACTTAAGACCTACAATACAGGCCAAATTACCGTGAGACTTTTAAGAAATTTAAGGCTTTCATTTTAACATATCATCCCTCCCCCCGTTTCAATGTTGGTCCATTTTTGTGACCATGATTTTGGGGATTAAAATCAACACTGTATGGGGGGAGGGGGATGGGGCATTTCAATATAAAAAATACAAAAAGTCTCAACTAATTTGGCCCAAGTTGTAGCACCTCTCCTACAAGTTGCACTACCTCCTTCCCCCCCCCCCCCCTCCAAAAAAAAGATACACAATCCTCGAGTCAAATACCACTAATAATCATTGTTGTGTATTCCAGTAATAACTAAAAAGTCCCCTAGTTTGCAAACAAATACATGTTTGGCTGCATGCTGTTTTTTTTGTAGGAACTTCTCAAAGTACAGTAAGTACTGCTAAAAAAACTAAAAGCTTCAGCTCTTACCAAGGTGACTGCCTAAAATATACCTGACTGCTAGTTTCAACCCCTAAAAATACAATGAACATCCTGACTGCCCCCTTATAATTGTATTGATACTGATTATTTTATAGTGTAAGTACATGTATGGCTGCAAGGGGAAAAACGTGAAGCATTATAATTGCGGTATAACAAAGTTCAAGGTACATGACAGACTGTGATCTAGAATCCTACTTTGGCAATCAAACATTCCTCAGAAAATAGGTCCAGGTATCTTTAGTACGACACTGAAACCATTTTAAAACTAGCAGGAGATTATTTCATCAATTAACAAACTGCAGAGATTTATTTTAGATGTACATTTACTGAACCAAAATTCAAGTTTGTTATGTAAAAATGAAAACAATTAAATTATTTCAACCAATAGCAAGTTTACACTGTACCCCATATTCAAAGGCCAGCTCTGTATTATCGTCGATGTTGACCTTTGCAAGTTCCACTTTTCCTTGCTTCTGTCCAATGGCTGCATCTAGCTTAGGACCAAGTTGTTTACAGGGCTGACACCAGCTGAACATGAAAGGGAGGGCACATCAGTTTGGGATTGTCTTTTTCAAACAAATTATCAAGTAACGTACTTGTACTGTATGCCCACTACCAAAATTTAGGAATCTTCTATTTGGAGGATTGCTATCAATAGAGTGATTTTCATTTGACCTTGAAAAACTCATTCACTACATGTTTACTTTTTGTTGCATCAGCCAATGCACGGAAAGTCTTAAACAGCAACACTTAAATGATTTTTAGTCAAACTGAACGTTCTTTTGCCCAGTTACAAAAGACTTACAAACTGTCAGTATCTGCTTAAAAATGAACTTTGCTAGATGCATATGTGTACAGAATTTGTTCTCCTGACAATTCAGAATCAAAACACAGCATCAAATGAACAAGTTCCAAAATCCAAAAAGATGGCACATGTTTGCCAAGTGTTTGCAGAACCAATCAAAATGCCAGAAACTCTGTTCACATTTGGTTCTCTTTTGTTTCAAGGTCAAGTTGAAACTGGTATTAGAGTAAAGCTTCCAATAGAACGCAAAACAACACACTTTGTAGCCTGCATCAGCCACATAGTTATGTGCATCATAATGTGTCCTTACTACACATACTGCCAGTAGTTACATAGTTATTATTGTAAAGACTATTCAAATGGACCAGTTATCAAGCAATATAAACTAGTAAGTTTCATTTTATCTTCGAGTGAAAGAGACTGAATTTGTATAATCACTGTTATAAAAGATATTTCAAGGGTGGCCAAAAATTATAATTTATGCAGCCAAAATGCCCAGCTCTGTAACTGCCTACTTCAGGTTGGCCTTGGGCAGTGCTTGACTTCTCCACCAGTCAAAGACTGAGCAAGATTTGGGTTGGAAAGGTTAAACTTGCATGTAAAGGGTCAGTGGCCCATTTGTTAACATTTTAAAACACCATGTCCTATGTTTTTGCCATGAAAAAAGTAGCTATCCCTCACCGTTTGCAATACTCTGGTATCAAACTTCCAGCTCTGTGAGTGTAGTTGTTGTTTTTTTTCAAAAATCTTAAATAAATAGTTAAAGACCCCTTGCATGCGAGACTATGTTTATCATTAGATAATATCATTTGACTAGGAATAGACCTGTGAATTAGTAGTGCACATGTAAGCATAATTTGATTACATGTAGGCATTGCTGGCAGTATTGTCTCAATTACTTTCAGTCCAATTAAAAACTGTTGTATGGTTTAACAACTTATCTTTACAAGAAAGTTGGAAATTACCAACTTAAAGATGTTCTTTGTGTCAGGAGGGGGGGAGGTACTCATCCATACTTTACTAAGGTATTCAAACCTGACCCTTTAAGTCTTCAAACCTGATCTTATTTCAGACCTAAAAAAGGAAAATTGTATCCCTACCCTATTTCAGACTAGTAAAAAAGGTTTCTAACTTACTCAGCATGAAAATCAACTACAATGGGCTTTGAAGACTTCAGTACTCTTTTTATAAAATCATCTCTGTCTGTGACATCAAATGGAGTCCTATACACTGAGGTGGTTGAGATGTGAGCTGAGGTACCAGCATGATATGTGGGAGAGAAAAAAGCTCTGTGATGTGACACCAGGCGATGGGCCATGCTGTGAAGAGAACATAACCTTGGATTACTTTAAACCATAAGAAGAGCCAGTTAAGTGTATACAAAGCATATGGTAGACCCTTCAATTAAAGAAACACTCAAATCTGGAGGTCGGCATATCTGTCAACTCACCCGCATTGAGCGGGTGTCACAAGATTTTGAGCCTGGTTTTCTGTTTTTTTTTCATAATCCATACTACTGCATAACAATAAAATCACAAAAGCTTTGACACAAATTCAATGCCTGATCAGATGCACTACTGCAAATCAGAACGACTTTAAAAAAAGGCCATCAGTGCCTACAGGCCTGCTTTTTGAATTTTTGGAGTTGACAGCTATAAGTTGGGAACTGAAAAAATGCTAGAATGGTACTTTAAGACTAGTGTAAAAACTAAGGAAGGAGTAAACAGGGAATTCTTTTTGTTTGTCATTAGACCTTATCTATGACAACGAAAGAACAATTTACCAATTAACTAAGTAAGTAAGAACACATTCTGTTTTAGTGTTTAGCTCGACCCGGCTTTTAAAACCGAACTCAATTTATACATCTAATCCGAAAGGCTATCCATTGAGAGGAAAGTGTGCGGTGTGGGTTTAAAAAAGAAAACGAGGCTGGGAGGAATTCGAAGAGGGCATGTTTTTAAGTAGGAGTCCACATGGAAATTTGGAATGATGCGATTGAGGAACATTTTATGTTACGAAACTGCATGAAGATAACTATTTGCGGATTTTGTTTTATACCCAACTAACAAGAAAATGATAATTTAGAAAAAATTTGCTTACCTGAAAATGAAAAGGAACCCAAGAGTTCTACCTGTTTGTCTGTCTGTCTGTTTGTCGGTCAATATCTTCGTAACCAGGCCTTCTCCTGCAGAGAACCCGCAAGGATTTCTGGGACGCGTTACCATGGAAATTCAACATGGCTTCCAAATAATATCCGTTTTATTGTCTTTTTGGTCTTCACAACTTCACAATTCGTTCTGTTTCCGATACACCTGGAAATAACCTTAAAAGCCTCAAGCTGATTTTTTAAAAAGACAATGGCATTGGTCGAAGGATTCCTTGATCGCACGTGACTTCAATGGCATTTTGTTATTGTTTACTTTTTCGAAAAGAATACAATCTTTGGTCGTCAAACTACAGAAAAGAAAGTCAATGAGCATCATTTTTTGATCATTATCAGTCTTTGCACTACATGATCTACCACTCACTGATTCAGTGAGGGCTGTGGTAGAATATGGCAGCACACGCATGTCAAGACTACAAAAAGGCCCTCGCCCAAGTTGTGGCACCCGAGACATTGAGCGATATCGAGGAGTATATTCGGCCCACTTTTCCAGATTCTGGCCAACGAGGTAAACATGCCGCTGAAAGTGTTCCCCATGTTTACAGAGACCGCGTTCAGAGGCGGATTGTTGTGGATGGGTTTGGAAGGTGGAGAGAAATCCGACCGGAAGCACGTTCAAGAGTGCTAAATCCAGACATATTGCAAACAGGAGCACTGTCAAAAATCAACACAGAAAAAACTTTGTACAGAAGCCTGGCCTGCGACAAAGAATTTCAGGAGAAAGCATCAAAATCATTTCCTTTAATTCAGTCAAGGTTACAGAACAGAGATCTTTCATTCATGAAAAAAGGAAGGGCCAGTTCAAGTTGTAATTCACAGCTCACATATGACTACCTTTCCGCCAATCTCAGATCAAATGTATTTCCTGGAATTGGGAATAAGAATTGGGAAAGTACCACTGCCAAGACTTTCCAGGAACGAAATGTGACCCCTCCATGGAAGAGAAAAGAATTTTATGGTTTACAGACGGATTACTTTGGGAAATGGTCTGCAGCAAATGTGCACCATGAAAGAATGAAGAAAAAGTGGGAGGAGTACTTGAGTGCGGCACCAAAACTGAAAGGTAAAGGATACTAGTGACAAGGTCGGATGCACGCAAGATCAGACTGCTATTCTCATTTATCAGAGTTTTCTCTGCATATGGTTGAGATTGACAACCTTGTGTTCTTCCAGAAGTCTAAAAAAGAACTATGTCAACTTTCTGTAAAGATTCAATATGTACTATCACAGGGAGCCCAACTTTATAGAAAAACTGATGAAAATCACTGAAAAGATTGTCCAAAATGGACAAATACTCAAATATACAAATACTCAAAACGGACAAATACTCAAAATTAATATACAATTACTCAAAATGGACAAATACTAAAGTATGCAAATACTCAAAACAGACAAATACTTGTCCATTTTTTCAGTGATTTTCATCAATTTTTCTATAGTTAGGCTCCCTGTGGTACAAGTACTACATATAACTGTCAGGGTGCAAGTTGAAAACATTGCATTATTTGTGGGTGTCTGATTTGTTATTCCCGCCCATTCTTCAGCCAACTGGAGTGCACCAAATCCTTCTGAGATGAGGCCCAAGAAAGAGAACAATGAACCAAAGCCAATGAAGGTGAATGTGAAGCCAAAAGCAAAAAAGAAAGAGCTGCCACAAATGCCAAGAATAGAAACACCAAACTTTGACGAACCAGCTCCTCCACCACCCACCAAACCACCTATTGATCTACCTGTCGACGATGGTGATGATGACTTTTGGGACTTCTTTGATAAACCATTTAATAAGCCAAGATAAACTAGAAATCACTTAAAATTAGTGATTTAGACAGAGGATGTTGTAAGGGTCACTCATCTACAGTCAAGTTTAAGAACAAAATAATTAATACAGTTAGAACAAAAATTCATGAAGATAACCAAACCAGAACACAAAGTGCAAGCCATTTTATTCCCTAAATGGAACAATCTTAGAAACTCGAACAATTTTAGCCTTTTCTGCTGCTGTATGTACAAAGGTTTATCCCCCAAGTGCACCTCCTTTTTGCCAATGTCTAGTTAATTTTATCACTTAATGTTTTTAGTTTAGTCCCTACTAATTTTCCTTTTGCCTTTTTTCTATCATAAATAGTTAAATTATAGCAAGTATAGGTTTATATTATTATTAATCCAGCCCTTGGCTGCCAATTAGGTTTTAGTGAAAATAAAGAATTTATAATAAATTGTATTTAAAAAACATTATTGAAATCACATCCCAGGTATTGGGTAGCAGACACCTTCTAAAAACATTAGAACAGGATCTAAACCATGGATGTGTCATTTATTACGGGCAGTTTGGATGAGGTAATAATTATTGTGACCAATCCAACTTAGTCCTTCCTTCCCCTTGGGTTGACCAAATAGAAATTCCAGGAATTTCAATAACATTTCATGGAATTCCAGGCCTTGGTAATAATTCACAAAACAAAAGAAAATCAAGAAATCCAGGTGGCTATAACTGCCATGTGTGGGTATAATGGGACAATGTGGGATTTAAGATGACAACAGTATTAAGGGTAATCAATATGGCATTTATTCAGAAATACCTGGATATTAATATGAAGAGAAGTTTGCTTTTCAAAAAAGTTATTATTTCCCTGGGTGTGTTACATGCTTTTTACAATTATTATGTGATAGGCCCTTGGTGTGTTACATGCTTTTTATATGCAGTAATCCCTGGGTGTGTTAAATTCTTTTTATGTGTGGCAACTCCTTGGTGTGTTATATGCTTTTTATATGCAGTAATCCCTGGGTGTGTTACATACTTCTTATGTATGGTAAACCCTGGATGTGTTTCATGCTTCTTACAATTTTTATGTGGTAATCCCTGGGTGTGTTGCATACTTCTTATGTATGATAAACCTTGGGTGTGTTACATGCTTTTTATATGCGGTAATCCCTGTGTGTGTTACATAGTTACTTCTTTATGTGTGGAAACCATATGGTGTGTTACAAACTTCTTATCTATGGTAAAGCCTGGGTGTGTTACATGCTTTTTATAGTTTTTATGTGGTAATCCCTGGGTGTAACTGTATTACATGCTTCTTATATGTGGTAACCCCTAGATGTCTTAGTAACATGTTTCTTTTGTGTGGTAACCCCCTGGTGTGTTACATGCTTCTTATGTGTGATAAACCCTGGGTGTGTTACACGCTTCTTAAGCTCTGTACCTCCTGGCATGGATGTGCTACATGTTTCTTGCAATAGTCTTATTAGTGAGTACAGATGATTTCCACAAAAATACAGGGACAAAACACTAATTAAAATGCCTTTGTTACCCCAAAGTAACTTTGCTACCATGGCAAAAGACTGTAGGAATCAAAGCAGTTAAACAGTTTAGTTTTTGAGTGTTTTGCACTGCTTTTCAGTTTATTAGAACATGTAAACATTACTAACTACTGGTAATGTGAATATCAACAGTTTTCTCAAATATTCTCCTCATGTGGTCCATGATTACATTGCTTGACAAGCATGTGAAACCATTTGAAAGTTGAAAATCAATAATAATTTAAGAAATGGCTACCTGTACATTGTATGTTTCTGTCACCGATAATCAAGCAGAAAAGGATTTGAAATGACAAAAGCTGTGTTTTGTTGAAACTAAAGTACTTCCAGTGTACATTACACTGTATATAGTTCAAGACTTTAAACTTTCCTTTGACTGATTAGAAAACAGCTAAAGCTCATCACAAGTTGTAAAATGATCTTAATGACCAAACAGTGGTAATCTGCTTCCAACTTCATTGCCCCTCCTGTTGTAGTGGTCAACCTGCTCAGCCACAAAGGTTTAATAATATGTATTAAGCCTTGAGCACCAATCCTTTGGAACTGTTGTATTTTCTTTGATGTTAGTTCTTATATTACATTCTCTGAAAGTATTTCATTGGCTATCTGCTGCTCCAAGAGTCCAAGACCTACAATTAAAATGGAGAGATTTTTAACCATTAGCAATGAAAACAGTTTTAAGTTTTTATCTTTAAAACGTAAACTTAATATTTAACATTTTAAAGGTAAAAACATAAAACTGATTTTGCTAATAGTAATCATTCAGTACACTTAAATTTTGATTTTTTTCAAATATAATCTATATAGTCTGCATTAATGTTCACTGATAATAATTATTGTTTAACTTTATTGCCAGTACATTGGAACCCCGATACAATAAAGTGCCAAGGGAACATTGAAATTACTTCTGAATCAGTTCTGATCAGTCTTATACTGGGGTTTCGTTAAAAACAAACCCCCAATATATCGAAGTATATATTACCAAAAGCATTGTTACATCAGGGTTGCAACACAAGCAAGATTTCTGAACTTAAAATTTAGGTTTTGAAAACTTGAACACAAGCAAGATTTGACAACTTGAACACATAAATAGGTCGATTTCTGAACCTAAAATTTACGTTCTAATGACATTACTAAATAAATGCACTACGACAAGCATGAATTCTGAACCTAAAAATTGGGTTCTTGACGAATTGCACTGCACAAGCCTGATTTGTGGACCGAAAACTTAGGTTCTTGACAACTTGCACACAATTGCAAGAGCGATTTGTGGACCTAAAATTTAGATTCTAAAGGCATTAGTTGCAACAAGCATAGGATTTAATTATGAACATATTAAAACTAAATTTTTGACCACTCGCACAGCTGAGCACTAATACCAGGATTTCTGAACCTAAAATTTAGTTTCTTTTCTAATTTTATATGCAAGATTTTTTCCTGTTTTGTGAACATAAACATTAGCACTGTTTCATAATAGGAATTTTTTTTCCCTGTTTTACATGAACACCAGCTAAAAGTAATTTAAGACAGTGAAAAGGCAATTTCTTTAGGTCAGTAGCATTTGACTTGTGTGACATATGGTACACAAAACCAGAACCAAGCTTGAAACTACTGTTCAACAACTCACAGAAAAATCAAGACTAAAACAAATCAATTCTTACAATAAAGTGGAGATTCTTCAGTTGGGACATATAGAATGATGAAAAAGAGTTATTTGTTATATCCAACTTATAAAACTTGAAAGTCCAAGCTTTCAGGCTCCATCCAGAGCCCTTTGTCAAGGAGCATGTGAAGCTTGCTGAGTAGCCGAACATGATTTTAGGGCTTTTTAAGTTGTTCAGCTACTCAACTGCACATGCTTCTTGACAAAGGGCTCTGGATGGAGCCTGAAAGCTTGGACTTTCAAGTTTTATAAGTTGGATATAACGAATAACTCTTTTAAATCAATTCTTAAATAAAACAAAATTAGAGCATATCACCAAAATGGAAGGTAAGGCTTTTGTTCTTAAGTTAGAAGAAATCGCCTGTTTTTATTAATTTTACTGTCACGACTTTGTTCTGCCATACTTGTGAATTCTTAAAAATGCATCTTTCATCACACCAAGACACTGCAATATTTGTTATAAATGGTATTGATTTAAGATACCTGAAAATTCAGTCACCACAAGTCGAGAAAGGGACTCCAAAAACAGGGTTTTCATACTGGGGTTCATAATATCCAGAATACATGTTATGTCATACAAATTACTGTAATTTTGCTGGGACCAAAAAGATTACTTTGTTTTAATTTGGACTTTGTTATAACTGGGTTTGTTATAATTATCTTGGTTCCACTGTTCTATTATTTTAAAAAATGAACAATTAATAGTCTCACCTTGTGATAAGACACCTTCCTGTTGGTCAAAGATCCCCTCGATATCCACATCCTGGTCTGAGGCTTTGGTAATGGTTGGCTCAAGGCAGAGTAGGGGCTGTGTTGCTTTCGAAGTTGGCAAGAAGGGTGAGGGCATGGTAGTTTCCTCGTTGTAAAGTACTGGATCACTGGAATCTAATTTAAAAATAACAGCTGTCACAGTAATTGCTACTGACAGAGATGATTTAAGGGCTTTTTAACTGATTCCAGGTAGCCTGTAAATCAAGTAACATTTCAAGTACCTCATACCTTGTGGCATAATTATTAATATAAATAATTATTATTAACTGAAAAAACCTTGCATTTGCCCAATTTCAGTCAGTTACAGAACTGTACTTGTTCAACACAACAGACATTTTGATGTGAAACTCAACTTTAGATTGTGAGTTTTAACAACTTAGCAATAAGTAAACACACTTATAAGACAGTTGTTACAGTAGCTCTCAAAAAACCAGGTGAAAGACTAGAAAATCAAAATACTAGGCTTAGAAGATCTAAACCTAATTTTACAGTATGCTAGTACAATGAATCCAAGAGCAGTAAGTATAGTCCAGAAATGTAATATACAGTACAACTACTTATTGCTGTGTACTCTGACCAGTAAAATACTAAAATGAATCTGATAATATTTAAAGTCTAGCATTTCCCTGTCTGAAACACCAATGAATGAAATTGGGAGTAATTTTAAAGCTCTTCCTGGGATTTTCAAATGGATTATGAAAGGAAATTTCAAAGACTAATTTTAAAAGTATAGTAAGTTATTATTATCTTCAATTTAGTTGGTTCATCATTTGCCTTGGAAAGAGAAGGACGACACAGGTCATGTATGCAGAGCTCAGCTAGTTCCAAAAATAAAGGGCCTTGAAATTGAACATTTCATTTTTGCAATCAGAAGTCCTCTTCTGATACTGGAATCCCGGTAAAAAGGACCTTTCGCTCTTGCAGTGTGCCAAATTTTCTGGTGGATTTTTCAACCAGGGGCATACACTATTGTGTCACTGTGTGTTCATTCAATCAAAAAAGGTGATATTTGTATAATTTTATCTTTTCAATGAAATCAAGAGTAGTTTTGTGATAGCATGAGACAGAGAAACACAGAGTTTGGTCCAAGTAGTCACTGGAGTACTTAAAGTTGACTTCTTGCATCCAATTCATTTCACTAAAATTAATCACTATGGGTTCAGCCTAAGATACAACAATTTATTATTTAGAGTGCAAGAAAAGCAGGAAATGAGGATGTCCAACAACATCAATTGCAAATAACCAATTTATAAAGCGTATTTAAGTGGAAGAGATGTTTTCTTGTTCTCACTGACTGGTTCAGGAAAGAGTTTGACCTTTGAGGTGGCACCACTTTCATTTGATTTTATAGTGTCCAGAAGTCCATCACAGTTTTTAATCTTATGGTGAAACTGACACTTTTGATATTTACAAAAATCAAGAGAGTAGAATACCCAATGATTAGAATGCTCCTTGCGCAACTGTCACTACTATCAGTTTAATGCAGCACTGTAATGTTTAAGTGCCTGCTTATGTGTTCAAAGTATGTTGCACAAAGCTCAACTCTTCTCCTGAAAAACCTCCAGCTGCTAAGTCATTATGATTACAACTTGTTTAACCAATCAGTGGCTGGATAGTCAAAGCCATTAGCTAGCATCCAACTAGGATGATCACCTTACCACAACATTGTAAAAATTTTCTTACAGTATTTAGACACTGCAAATAGTATTTTGTCTGTGTGGTCAGATTTATTGTTATTATTAATATAATTATAAATTATAATTACAAATTGTTGTAATTATTATGATTGTACTATTAATATTCTTAATAATTAATTATTCTTAAATAATATAATTATATGTTGTTGTTATTATGATTGTACTATACCTGCAGGAGCATTCTTTTGTTTCTTGGGCTTTGGTTCTCCTGAAGCAGGGGACTTGGGCAAACTGGCTTCCTTCTTCTTGGGGGTCTGCTCCAGGACTCTCCTCTTTAATGCTCCTTTAATCTGGGATCTGGGATGAATTGTTTTATAAATAATTATATTCAAGATACATCAAACTGATATCAGGCAAGAATGTATTTGGGTCAAATCTGGCTACCACTGAGCTCCAGCTTACACAGGTTTTAGTGTGAATCTTGTGCTTTAATTGATAACTAAACAAAGCTAACATTGAAATAATTATTTGTGATCCCTTGGTGTGACAAGTTCATACTAGGCTATACTTTTAGTACTTAATACATTAGTGAAAAATTATGAATTATATTTTAATATATCAAACTGTTTGAAGCTCATACTGTACTACTGTATGTATTCGAAGAGGCCAGTACAAAAAATAAAAGATCTAATCAACAGTTTAGGCGACTTGAAATTTTTTGTTTTTTTATCAGCTACTCAGTTTCCTAGGCTAGGTGAAGGGTGGTTTCATATCATCATCTTCAATTCGATATATATACCATTTAAATCTTGTTCAATTGGCTTCTCTCTGCTACAACTTTAAATTTTATGTGTTGGGGAACTGTTCATGAACTCAATCTTAAAATGTAGCAAAATGTAGTAGTTGTAAACACTGTCAGAGCCTCAAGGTAGATCTTAAGTTCAAAGCAAAATCTCTAATATGAATCTAGCCCATAGCTGAAATTTAAACAGCAAGAATCATGTTTAAATCTTAAGCCAAATACATGTAGTCATGGATCTTTAAATACTAAGTAAATTAAATTTAATATTTTTATAAAAAAAACTAAAAATACAAAACTATACTTTCTTACATTGATTTTGTCTTCATGTGTTCGCTGATTTTCTTCAGGTCATCTCCAAACCTGCTCACAGACTGCCTTAACATTTCAATTTCTTCCTCACCCCATTTGCCACTAGAACAATAACAGATCTTAAAAAATGAATTTCTTGTACATGTAATATCTAAAATGTAACAGAGCCCTCTCATTCTTGCTTTGCAAACAGCTGTATTTGAAATATATGGTTCATCATTACTGGCAGCTTGCAAAACCTGGATAATGATACACCTTCAAATTAGGGATCAATGTTCCCTCTTCCCATCTTGCTAAGTTCTAAAGACTCACTTTTCCCTTAGAAATACTGTACAATTGATCCTTACCATACAGTGGGTAAAAATTTGAACTCAATTCAAGTGGGAATTGGATTGTCTAATAGATGATAACCTTCTGTGCCTGTGTTTACCATAATCATCAACTCAATTAAGTGTCATCATCAACTCAATGAAGTGTTTCAGTCCACTGTCACATACAGGCACCATCATGTATCATTCTGAAGCTTCAGTATTCTCGCCAGGTCAAAAAAAGAAGGATGCAGCTCACCCCCCTGTTTTTCAAGCAGCCCTCTGTTATTTCTAGCACTCTTCTGTTTTTTCCATTTTTTCTTTAGAATATTTGTCATTTTCCTTGCTGTAAACTTCAAAAACATGGTTAAGCAGAATGATGCAAAATTAATATGAAAATAATTTTCAAAATGTTAGATTTTTTGAAAATTCAAGAATAATGAATCTTCAGTATTGATCAACAATGTACAAAATAATTAAATGTTCTCAATAATACTGCAGTGTTCTAAAATCTAGCTTTACTGGCACGTTATTCACTTGTGTTAAATTAAATGCAAATTATAAATTTTTTGTTTTGCCGTTTGGAGGTACACTTTATGATGCTTTCTTCATTGAATCTTTTGTTGCTTATTGCTGTACAACCAAATGCAATCAATTTTATGAGATCTGTAATGTTTGATAAATGAGAAGACCTGGAAGTGACTAGACATGCAAAGCAAGCTACCAGAAAAGATAAGCTTCAAGCTGGTGGGGGATTATGGAACAATTTTTCAACTTTAAATCTTTCTCTATTCATGCAAGAAACCAGAAGATAAAATAATGAGTTAAGATCAAACCCTTACAAAGTCTAAAGGGAAATTCTTCACACAAATTGTTCTGTCCTAGGCCTTGAATTAGTCCAGAAAACACAAAAGATTTTCAATCAAGATCAAAAACCTGCGAAAGAGGGTGATTTGAAACCCATGCATGAACATGGTCATGGATAGAAGTGATAGATAAAGCAAGGCAATTTTTTGTCTTAAGTTTGTAAAGACTGTTTTGACTGTAATTAAGTATGTAAGAACAAATACCTTTCAAACTCAAAAACAGCAACTGTTTAAATGTACTTATAAATCACAAGAGTTATACAACGTTTCTATAAAAAAAAAACGATTTGACTGAAGTTTTTTTTATATGGCCTTAAGTACTGCAACACTACCTTGTGGTTGGTTGAGGAGAGCTGACATCACCATCCAGGGGGTGCAACTGCATTGCCAATTCACCCAGGTGGCTGAATGCTTCACCTGCTGCTGTGAAAATCTCTGCCACCTACAAAATACAGCCTTGTTGGATAAAACTAAATCTTGTGAGGGTTAAAAGAGCTGATAAATTATAAACTGAAACAGTTAATATTCACAAGGGTTTATTTAAGTCTTTTTCTTCTTTTTTCGGACTTGAGAGAAACTTGACTTTCGCTCACCTCCAAAAAAAGAAGAAAAAGATGATAATGAACCCTTGATTTTTATAATTCAAACTTACAATTTTCAAAATTATTATACATGACAGCGCAACACTCTGGTTCAAGACTTTGGAAAAATCTAACAGTTGGTTTCTAAAATTATGGTAAACTGCTTTTGAAGAATTCAAACTGTCGTGCCAGTGAAAAACAATTTATATTAATGCATCTGCTGTATAATTGGTGTGTACATGTACATACAGATCTGCAATATGCTTGGGATTTAAAAACTAAATATACTGAAGTGTTACTGCAAGTTACCTTAGCTGCTGAGGAAGTCATACTGTCCACTTCTTCTTTCAGTGATCTTTCAGGCCCTTTAATACATCAGAAACATCTGTTCTCTTTAAACATCAAAACAAAATATAATTTAGTAAGGGTGAACAACTGGTGCTGATTGACAAGTGCACACTGTACGTGTATTTGGTCAGTACTGTTGAGAATTTATCCTTCTATAATATTCTGGAGAGAGGAATTTGAGCAACCAAAAGTAAAAAGTTCAAATGATGCTTTAAGAGTATGATGGTGAGCATACAATGTACTGTTTATGATTCCCTATAACTTAAACCTTCAAGGATAACAGGTAATAATAAATAATCAGATAGATAGATAGATAATCAGATAGATAGACAGATAGACAGATAGATAGATAGATAGATAGTTTGTAAAGGAAATGTAAAGTTAAGTGTCATTGTCAGTAAGAACCGGGCAGAGGCCACGGATGGGGGTGGGCCGATTCCCTCCAAATTTTCAGCATTTATTCCCCATCTGATAGGATTACAATCCATGGAAAATTTTCGAGAAAAT
>JAOBYE010223212.1:0-14858 GCA_025403585.1 Parazoanthus swiftii | reverse complement strand
AGGCCTTATCTATTTCAGAAATAAAATCTCTAAATTGCTCAGACGATATTTTTTGTCGCTACACTCTTTTTATATATAAAAGCCTTCTTTATAAGAACATGAGGCTGAGATTTGCCCAAAATTTAAGATCATGCTAAGACCAAAACCGAGGCTGATAAGAGGAGCTTTTGTTCGGATACATGGACAAATTCGTGCCGGAAATAATTCATTTCTTCACTGTTATTTGTTTCTCTACTGCAAATGCACGGAGAATACACGCTTTTTTTTATAAGACCAACTTTTATAGGAACAACGAGGCTCAGATTTGCCAAAATTTAAGAACAATTTAAGAAAATGGATAAAATTTTTAAGGCTGTAAATACAACTCTTATTTTACAGCTTTAATAATTTTATCTTCAAGCAAACATATCAGTGTCAAAAGTTTAGGAACAAGCCGAGGCTCGGGCTCGATAGCTAAATTTCGAATCCTGGGATTATAACTGGAAATCGTCTCGGGAGAATGTAACTCAGCGAATCCATGATAAATCCGCGAGGATGAATTGATCAGTAACTGACACCCGCCAAGCATTTCGTTTTGCAATACATATATTGTAACACCCTTTATAGACTTAAACCATATATAGAAATAAGAACAATTTAAAAACAATTTGAGACTCAAATCGCCAAAAAAAATTCAAGAACAATGAGCCTCGGCCAAATTTACTGGTTCTTATTAAAAAAGCATGTATGTATATCTTCAGATAAACAGTGTTAAGTCTGACAGAACAAAAGTACTTGGTACACATGCTAATTTCCGCTTCCAGCTAGTTTGCTAGGGGATGTTCACACCCCACTACGTGTACTAACTAAGAATATTTTAAGAACATTCCAAAAATATTTAAGAACGCTCGGCTTCAGCCCAAAAATAAAGGTTCTTATAAACAAAAAATGACGTTTTAACTATCATTACCTGCCTCGCCATCGTAGGGTCAAAGACAGTGGGCAAATCTTTGCTGACATACGTAGTTTCTTATACTTCGCCTCAGTAATCAGCAAAACACGACTTCGAGATTCAAGTAAACAAAGTCCAAAAATCAAAGACTTTTACTAGTACTCACTGAAACTTAAGCAAGATCTGTCGAATACTTGTGGAGTTAGTAATAGTCTTTGAAAAGCGGGTGGCTTGTTGGGGCCACAAATATAATCAATTGCAACATATTTAAAATAGCCGTTTAGTCGAGCTAAAGGCTTTGGAGGTATCATAGTCTTCAATAAACAATACGGTAACTCGCAAACCCATCTGTCTCATTAATTTGCGATTTTATGGATATTTTGTTGTTGTTTTTTCGGAAGTGTATTACACTTGTAAACTTGCCTCAATGGAAGGTCACAAATGTAATATACTTCCTGTAGGTGATTTTATAGTGTTGTTGACTATGACTGCATTGATAATGCCTTGTACCTATGTATTCAAATCTTTCTAATAAATTCCCAGTTTTCTTGATAGTGGTAGTATGGCGAGAGATCAGGCGCGCACCGAATTCTGTATCAGCTAATCCATAGTTGTTTGTATTTGACTTAATCAAATTTTAAAATACACACAAACCATGATCTAATCAAGTAAAATCACCTTCAAGAACGTTATGACATTTGTGGCCCAAATCTTATTACTTTTATGACCATAGAGGTGAGAAGTGTAATTAAGAGTACAACTACTACAAATGTATTATACCTCAGAAAACCAAAAAATGCGAACTTTAAAGGCATTTATTATTCTTACTATTACTGTTATGTTCGCTGCTGCACGCCGTCGAAACATCGCTTGAAGTCCTAGCATTCTGAAGACTGCCCGGATTTTGCTCTGTCTAAAAAAGCTTACTGCATTTTTGAAATTTCATTTAGCATGCATTTTTAGACCAACTGTTTCAAGAATTTGATATTTATGAAGCTAAAACCATTAAACCGATTCTGGAATTGCACACAATTTAGTCATTCTATTGATGTTCTGTTACTTTGTATCTTCTCCGTACAGTTCAGGGGCCCTTGGTACAGTCTTATATTTACCCTCATTCGGACTTTGATTTTTTGAGGTTCCTCTGACTGGAAGGGGGCTCAAAGTGTCCGCGGCCGACAAATCTATGAGCGTAAGCGGTATCCATGCCAAGTTTGCCGTGCTAATTATTTAAGACAATTTTGACGTCACATGACGTCAAAATCCGCCGCCAGTCTTAGATTTTTTGGTGACCATCTTGGCCGCCATCTTGTATTTTTTATGATATCTGAAAATGATTTTATTTTGATTTAAAAATTGTAGAAAACTGTTTGAATGGACTTGAATTAGTAAAAACTACAGTTTCATAGAAAAAAACCCAGAAAATTTAATTAGAAGAAAAATCCAGGAGAAATTTCTGCTGACATGCACGTCACAAAAAAATTGGTTACCATGGAATTGAAAAACGTTGATTGAAAAATACAATTTAAATACATGAACTGTTCCTTAACAAATTTTCGAATTCTAACCTTTAACGCGGTTCTTGAATATTTTTCGGTCTCAGTCTCCACCGCCTCCCCTTCCGCCCGGACGCCCCTTGCGGAAAGCAATACCGTGGGCTCAAGATAATATGTTATGGCTTCGACTGTGGTAAACGTGGATGAAAAGATGATGGAAACTCCGAATATTTGCCAATTTAGAAGTTATCTCAGTGCTTCGAATTCACATTTGACAATTTGAAGTTAAAAACTGACGTATGGCTGGTTTAGATGCAGTTTGGTTGACTTGAACATCTGGGTGATAACTGTGAATTGTGATGACCAGAGGTGCGTCAATTTTCTTCCCTTAGTACTTTTGCGTTGGATGATCATTTTAAACGAAACAAAGCAACTGATTGCTTACGATTCCATGGCTAAACTATCGATTTTCTGATTCTGCACAACTGAAACAGCCGTTTTTGAGCGGAATTCTACATTCGAGTGGAACTTGTCCTGGGGTCGTTTTTGCTTTGAATGAGATTGATACCGACACTCGACAGTGCAGTTGTAGTTGAGATTTATTCACCTGTGTTCTTCAAACTTCATTTTTCAAAGCCCATTCTGTAGTTATGGGAACAGAGTACAGTGTGCACAATGATTTTGAATTGGAAGAACCGATTCCTTCATCAAACGAGGCATGGCAGTTATTTGCAGGGCAGAGAAAACAAAGCAAAGCAAAGGTGACAGTTTTTGTTCATGCCAAGAACAAGAAGGAGAAAAAGAAAAAGAGCAAAGCTACTAGTCAAAAGGTAAAGTTTTTATTTATATTACTATTATTATTAATATTATTATTATTTATTTTAATTATTATTATTATTCACAATGTTGTGGAATTGACAAACGCTGATTATCTTTAATCATATTGTCATTGTCATTGATATATCTCAGGGGGTATTCAGACACCTGTATTTTGGCTGGCCCTGTATATATTTTAGACCCAAGAGCTATATTTTGGTCCTCAAATTCTATGCAAACATGGCAATGTCATCAAGGATAGAATTTGTTTTTCATCAATTGATGCATCTACTGGTAATGTATCAGTCAAATGCAAAAGTGTTCATGCCAAATTCCTCTCCATGAAAGTTTTGTCTTTGGTCAGATCCCCTGCTCTCAAGGGATTCCTGGTCCCCCTGAAGTGGCAAGATCTGACAGGTTTCCAGAAAATTGTTTTTAGTTACTGTAATGCCTTAAATACTGAAATTTTTACTGTTTTTTTCATAGTGTACATGTGGGACTGTTGATGTTGTTTTAAATTAATATTTAGTTATTAAATTAATACTTCATGGTGTAGATATACATATACCGTATTTGACCACCCCCCCCCCCCCCTCGGGAGCAATCAATCGGGCCAAAGTTTTGGGGTGGGCACTTACTCGAGCATGGAAACTTATTTGGTAAATTTCCAAGAATAATTTGCATAATAATGTTCCTTTTTGAAATTGAACAAAAGTATGAGTTGACCTTCAACAGGGGATTTTCATAACTCTGATGCACTTCCTGTAGACACCGAATTCACATGACTTTTTCAACATGTTGTTTCCATAATCCTGCTGCTACTAATTTTTCTTCATTTCATGTGAAGAAGGCATAATTTTTATTATTGTTCAATAATTTTATGATCAAACACTGAATGCTAGGCAGATCTTTTGCAACACAATATTTATTGATAGTTAACAGACTAGAGTGATAAATTGGTGATAAAGACAGTTTTAATTAGTTTACCACAAATTGACAGAATGGATTATCTTCTTATGATATTTTAACTTGACAACAAAGTGGTCTACCGGTATTGACTTCTGTATTATATAAACAAAGCTTTGTTTCTTTTTTAATCACTGACTTATTACAGCTGTTATTACTGGTATATCTTTGTTAAAAAAACAGTTTAAAAGCTTCAGTTTTGCTGTGATTTTGAAAAGAGCTCGAGCTAAATGTATCTCTGAAAAGGTTGGCTTTGTCACATCCTCTATGCAACATTCCTTCTGTTTGCAATTTCATGGTCAGTCAAAGTGCTTAGGTGCCAAGTGCATGCAAATTTTACCATAAATATATGCAAGCTAAATTTTTGTTTTTGTATGCAGTTTATTTTTAATGTTACAAAAATAATGGTTAAAGGATGGAAAGTGCAACGTATCCGTTCAAAGAAGCAGGCATAGCTCTGTTGGTTAGTGCACGGCCTTCGGAGCTGGAGGTCCTCAGTGGTTTGATCCCCGGTGACTCCAATATCTGTTTCGACTTTCTTCTGCTCCACGTAGCTTTAGTTATGCAAGAACTTTTGTTTGAAAAGGGGGCTGGGCACGTAATCAGGCTTACTCAGTCAAATACAATACCAAATGCAAAATAAGTTGTTTTGTTGTTAGAATAAGGAAATTGATCACACATTACAAGCTATCCAATGTAATTTAAAGCAAAACGCTTCCAGACTGTTGTAAGGAAAGTATGGATTTAATTATAAATAAGGAGAACTTAGCAACACATTATAAGTCTCACTTTGGACTGAAAGAACTAAAATCAAACCCTGCTCTGGTCAGCCCTTGTTATCAAAATGTTACCCTGGCCAATGACTAAACCAGAAATTTTACTTTCAGTTACCCGAATGATTTACTTATTATTTTTTTACAGTATTTAAAAGTTTTGCGACATCCAGCAATTCTAAAGTATCATGCATCATACGAAGATTCCAGTGAAATTTACATGATTACAGAGCCAGTTATACCAGTAGAGACAGTCATTGAGGACTTGGATACCAGGGAGATCATTTCTGGATTGTTCTGCATTGTACAAGCACTAGACTTCCTTCACGACAAGGTAACAAACATTACAAGACAGAAAATTATTTAAAGGTGCTAAAATTGATATTTTTAACTTTATTTTGGAACTTTTCATACTTGTTAACTCAATTTCACCCACTCAGGTGAATTTTGGGGTGTCTAGAAAAAATAAAAATGTTCAGTTATATCAATAAACTATAAATACTATTGAGAAAATAAAAATTAATAATAGGAAAAGAAAGAATATTTAGCAACAGCAAGCTACATTACAAATTAAATGGTTTAAATTTTAGAAGTTTTTCAGGAGTACAATTATACAATATATTCATTTGTTACCCAGTGGAAACAATAAATAATAGAATGATTACACTGAACTAAAGCCGGGGACACACTGAGCCCTTTTGCATGTCAATTGCAGTGTGGCAAAATTCACCTAGACAAACAATGGGTTTAGTCAATATAATTATAGTATGATTATCTAGACATAGTTCTAACTATTTGGATGTCATTTTTTGCTTGACAGTGTGGCTTGTCTCATAATGATGTGAGTCTGTCTTCAGTGTATACAAGCAGTATTGATGGGGCTTGGAAACTTGGAGGAATGGAACATGTTTGCAAATATTCAGAGGTCACAGCAGAGGTGGGTGCTACAAGGAATTTAAAAAAACAATGTTTTAAAGAAAAACTGAAAGAAAAAGTTTACTTGCATTAACCAAGCTGAAGGTGAAATTGGATGATTTACATTTGATGACTTGTCGGTGTTTAAAAGGTCTTTTAATTCCTAGTCAAGGAACAATAAACCATCGCTGACAGTACTTAAGGTGATGAAACTGCGCACAACAGATGTGCATGCAGAGTTTTACTTCTGCATGACAGAATGACAAATAGTTACAAAAACCGTGGATGGTAAATGAAAACTGTGTCTTAACATAATTATTATTATAATAAGTATTTTAAATTCATAAACTACAGTTGTAACAAAACTTATAATAATTTATTAGCAGATTCTTCCTGAGTTCAAAAAAAAAGTTGAGCCAGGCCAGTTTGACAAGTATCCTTGCAGCTTTCCCCTTGCTCTCACACATATCAAAAATAAAATAAATAAACAAATTTATTAAATAAATAAATATAAAGTGTCTGAGAAAAAAGTTAATATTTGTACAAGAGTCGAACCACTGGAACTGAAAATTAGAGGTATTTTCTGACAGTGTGGTGGGTGTGGTATCTTGGTACTTAAGGAGGGCCATCGGTGGCATACTCTCCATAAATTTTTGAAAAGTAAACCTCTGAAATTATAGCATTTTCTGCCTTTTGAGAATATTTTTGAGTGATATATATATATATATGGGGGTTTCAGTAAGAACCCTGAAGTCTGAACTTATCTCCATTTATATTCCCATTTTTTTGTTATAAAAAAGCAGCTGGTTAACTTTGTTAATTTTTTTCTCCATTTTACGAAATTATTAAGAATTTGGGAGACTGGGAAGTTTGCATACATGCTATTTCGATGGGCATACTCCCAGCAGTAATGTACACACACAGTGTATGTATATCTGGAGAGTTGGAACTTCTGTTGCTTTGTATTTTCTTGTTCTAAACAGAATTAAAATCAGGACTTGCCCATTAATGTGTGTCCCCCCCGTGGATTGTTGTTTACAACTGATCTGTTCTTTTTAAAGTTCTGATATCAAACAGTTTTAAACCTTCAACAATATCATGAGTTTAGATATGAAGGGACTCGGAGAACTCTACCAAAATTAAGTACTACATCTGTACTGTAGTATATACTGTAGCAGGTGTACAAACAAACATTTACCTGAATAGACGTTTAAAATAATTATTAATAATAATATTTTATTATGTGGCGTATATTACACAAATTTTTATTTGTACAACAGGCTACAGAATGATCTCATTTACTAGCCATGGCTAGCTGCTAAATATTTTACTTGGTTTTAAATGTTTTTCTTGGATAAATATTGTTTTTACAGAACATGATGCTGGATGATACATATAGATCTGAATCTGGCTCCAAATCAACTTTTTAATAATTTTTCCTTTGCTTTGATTGCTTGGTTGTTTTTTTTAAACAGTTTCTTGAAGCTACTAGAGAAGCCAGGGACACAAAATCAATCAGCCCGGAAGAAAAGGTGTGGAAAGCACTTGTTCTTTAACCCGACCACCATCCAACTTGATCAGTTGATATCTCTTCTGGTTTCTATTCTTTATTACATAACATCCATTTTTTAAGAACATCCTTCATGCTTTCACTTAATACATGTATTTTTCCATCCCTGCTCCATTCTCCCATCCATCCCTCAAATATCTATCCATTCTCGAAACTCAAATCCATCTACCTTTTATTCTTATAATATGGTTGCATTAAGATGGTACAGAAGGGTTGGGCTCAATTTTTTAACATAATTTTAAAGATTTTTTATCAGGAATTTGCAGCATATTAAAATAGTTTTCCCCTCCTGAACTGCTTTTAAAGACGCAAAAATCCAGGCTAAATTTACCAGTAATTTCAGTTGCTATGTTTGCCATCTTGGATGAAATTTACCTGCAGAAGTGGGAAAATGCTTCCCAAAGACCAATGTGAGTCTAATTCAATCAGTAGTTTCAAGATAGGAGATAAGAAAATTCACTTAAATAACTTAAAAAACAACACTGCAAACATAAATAGCCTACCATAAAAGCGTTTTATCTGAAACAGAAAGTCAAACTTTAATGATGTTTTGTAAACATGTTTTGGTTACGGTAGTGTTTATACTAGGTAACCCTGTAAACTTTCCAATACAGACACTTTAAAAAAAATAGTCACTCCAGAGTCTCTCGGCTGCAGCTGATTTTCTAGTGTACATGTGGCTCAATTATTTAGTGGTTTAATATATCAATAAAGAAATATAATCGATTCAATGAACGTAAAAGGAAATAACCCAAAAAGTTTCATTTGACCTTTTTTGGTAGGTGTCAAAACTTGCACCTTTTTTGCAGACTTATGCAAATTTCACCAGCACCAATCGATTCTCCATACAGTTTCAAAAGTTTAAACTTTCAAAACATAGTTTTTTGAAACTTTGATGTTTAAAAATGCAACAGGATTATAAGTGTCTTGACTAGTTTTCAAGACAAAGCGCTCTTACCATGAAAACTGCATTTCTGCGGATTTTTTGTATAAAAATGAACAACAGATTGCTAATGCTATCCTTGATCTGTTTCAATCTTCTTGCTCTGGACAATCATTTTAAATAACACAAACTACTTTTCAGGAGAATAAAGTACAGCTAACAACAGAAACAGGACATTCCTTGGACTCATATGCATTCGGAATTCTGGTTGGGGACATTCTTGATTCCAGAGTTGATCTTGGTAAGATTTCTCATTTGGTAAACTCTTGATCTTACCTGTATTGTCCTAACGGTCTCATCTAACCAATAATTATTAATAAAGTGGAGATTCTTCAGTTGGGACATATACATGTAGAATGATGAAAAAGAGTTATTTGTTATATCCAACTTATAAAACTTGAAAGTCTGAGCTTTCAGGCTCCATCCAGGAGCCACATGCTCCTTGACAAATGGCTCTGGATGGAGCCTGAAAGCTCGGACTTTCAAGTTTTATAAGTTGGATATAACAATAATTATTAGTAGTGTGAACAATGTGTTTGAACCCCTGCAAAGAAAAAAGGGGAACTACAACTACATGTATGGGGAGGTGGTTGAATGCATGAAACACATAGAAATGGGAAATATGCTGATTATTTTGTATTCATAATAGTTTGCTACATGTACAACGTGTTACTAAGGTCTTGTATCAATTGTCTTGTTTTGACACTTATTACTGTACATGTTTGTGTATAAGTGGGTGGAAATTCAAAATTTTGGTATTCGTAAATTGAGTTCAATTGACGATTTTGCTTGGTATACTGTTGGGTTTTAAGTTTTTGGCTACAGTCAATTACTAAATGGCTTTTTGCATGTAACTCACTTTTGACTAAGGGTGTTTTTCTGTATCTTTGATTTTGACACAAAGTACATTGTACATGTATTTTCAATGGGGTTATAATTTATGGCTAAATTCCATGTTAAGTGCTTCATTTGACCTTGAAAGGAAAACAGGCAATAGTAATGCGAACTGACTGAGTTTCTGGAATGCACTACCTGTAAGTTTTGACAGGTTCTTCAAACATTCAACAAACATGCTTACCATCTTACTGGATTTTGGGACATGCTCATTTGATGCCATGTTTTGATTTTATTTTGTTGGGAGAAAATGATCCCAATGCAGTTCTAAACTAGTTTTCTTTAAACAGACTATAAATGAACAGCTGCAGTTAGCCGCACTTTATAAGTCTTTTGTAACTGGACATTCAAATAAACATTTTGACTAAAAACCATAGTTAGGGACTTTGGGGTAGAGTACAGGTACATCTACATTGTATTCTATAACTTTTATTTTAGGTAAAGCTGGAGAGAAGTTTGGAGAAAAAATGCAAAGCCTCTTCCTACACGTTGACCCAAAAGTAAGTTGTCAGTGGCTCTGGTTGACTCTTTGGAGTCTAAATATTTTTGCTTAGCAATATTAATTTATCTTAATTCAGAGTTTTCTTACTCATTTGTCCGCATGCTTGTCAGTGAGAGTGAAAAAAAAATGGATCTGTAGTCTAGTTTTGTGCACAAGCATATATTTTAACTTGTGTACTACTGAGTTTTACAGAGGTTTGCCACAGAGTCTAGAAATGAAGTTTAAGGGAAGCATTTTTGAATATTAACAAAAGTAATGGAAATGTTAGGGAAATTTGATTTTGGTAAATTCTAAATTATGGTCAGTGTTCATGTTAAAGTTGGAGATTTTTTGCTTAGGATCCATAGTAACCATCTTATTATAAGGAATATTTTCCCCATCTGTGCCAGCAATGAAGAGAGTTTAAGATGAGAACAGATGCTATGTTCAGGAGTATTTTTGAATTAAATCTGACAGGTTAGTGTGTGTATGTTGTTCTGAAAGGAAAATTGAAGTTTGAAACCAGATTAGCTGCTTTTGAAGAATCTTATTGTCCTTATTGAACATGTATCAATTTTAAGTATGACTGTTACTGTTAAATAGGATTTCAACTTTTTATTTGTTGTTATTAGATGAGGCCCAAACTCAAAAGTTTGCTTGATGACGAGTTCTTCAGGTAAGCCTTGTGAATCTCCTTCAAACTTGAAAGAGGTTATTGAGTTTTCTGGTATATTTTGGTATTATATACAGTGTTATATTTCATAATAGAGTTAATAAAATGTGTATTTATATAATTAAATATCAAAATGGGGCTTATGATAATAATATGATATCCCATCAGCTCAAATCTTTTTCTTGGGTTTAGCATTTTTTTGTGGGTTTTAAAGGGGGCTCGATTGAACCATGTGAACCCTATGAAGGTCCATAACACTGAATACTAAATGAATGTTGTTGGTGTATAACATTGAGCAAATTGATAAGACTTAGAAAAATTAGGAAAATATGTTTATTTTTAGTGTTTGTTTTGGTGTTGCAACCGCCCCCCTCGCGAACAACCCTCCAATATTGTAACTGAGGGATTCTTTAAATTTAAGGATGTCTCTGTAAATAAATAGAATAAGAAACTTTGATTTGCCTGAATTAAGGTTTGTGTCTTTCTTGTGCTGTTTTTTCAAACTACAGCACTTAAAATAAATGATTTTGAAACTCGTTAGACTGATGCCATGCATCGACAATGCACAAGTTGATACAGTAGTATGGGTGTTTGTTAAATTTGCCAGAGTTAAGTTATGAAAAAGTTATATGAACGATATTTATGAAACGTGCCAGTGACATAATGCAGGACCACTTGTTGTGTTTGCAATTGTACAGAAACCCTTTCCTGGAAGTCCTCACCTTCATTAATAACATCACCATCAAAAGTGACATCGACAAAGAAAAGTTTTTCAGGTAAAGACTTGTATAGTATTACTTAACTATTTCCACGATTATGTCGCTTGTAACATCCTCCACGCATTTAAATTTATTTACTGTACTGTATAATTCTGTTTGAGTTTTAAAATCACCAGTGTATGGACTTGACAGTGGTGTCGTGAAGACATTGAAACGTCGTTTTACTTTACTTTTATCACAAACATTTCCTGTAAATTTTAATTTTACCACAAGAAAATGACTTACATGTAGAGTGGTTAAGACTTGTGAAACCCAAATGCAAGAACTTAGCAACAGACATTTAACCCCCCCCCCGACATATAAGAAGCCGATCGACCTCAAACATGAAATGTTCAGTTTCTTATGAAAATAGAAAACTAGCTGAAATCCTTAAGAAACAGGTTCTTCTTACGTACAACCGATATATGTCTCATAATTTTCCTTCTTGTCTTCATATTGAGTTGAGCAGGTCAGTGCTAAGACTGGTCATTAATTAGAAGACTTAAAATCTATCCTCTAAACGGGACCAAAATGTACTGAATATTTATTACACAGACAGACAGACAGACAGACAGACAGACAGACAGACAGGCAGGCAGACAGACAGGTTTACACCAAGAGAGATTGACAGGACAGAAAGTTTAGAGGTTTAGAGGTTTTCAGGTACTGTACGGTAACAAAACAGACAGTCTAAGTTACACAGAAAAAGACCGGGTATGCAGTAAGCGAAATATTATACATTGACCTGTCAGCAGGTAGATTGGAAGGACTGGATAATTTAGTAAATTGAATTGTACTTGAACTAAAGCTGACTGAGAGGATGTAAAAAGCAAAAAGACGAAGATTTCAGAACATTTTAAGTCTTCCTATCGCTAGAAAAAAGGGCTTTTTTAGAAATGCAGTTTTAGTCAGTTTTTCAAAGCATAAAAAACTTCACTTTCGAAAGCGTAGCGTCTCACATTTGAAACTACATGCAGGAAAAATGTGCCGGAAAAATTGTTCCAAATGCAAACAGAAGCACTATCCACGATGGTTTTTACAAAGGCTTGAAAGCTATCCGGTAAAGTGTAAACGATCTGCACTCAGTTTTAAGACCTCGTTTGCACTATCCTTGAGAGTTTTGTGCCGTCGTAAAAATCATAGCGGGAAGTTCTCAAACGATTTTCTGGCACATTTTTGTGCCGCTTTAAACGTGAGACGCATTTTTTGAGAAAGTTACATATTACATAAGTGATGTTAGGTTTTTGTACCGCGAATTTTATAACTGTTCCTGCTTCGACACGAAATCCTGTCCGGTATAGTGTATATAAACGAAGCCTAAAATTACCATGTGTTTTGTTTTTCCGTAGCACTCTAGTGTTGAAGTTGAAGAGTTTCCCGCCAGAGCTTGTCGCCAAACGCCTCCTTCTGAGATTGCTGTCGAGATTCGTCTTCGCAGAACCAAGCGCTATCAGAGACTTTCTCCCTCATGTCCTCACACCAAAACCAGGTACATTCAAGGTTTAAGGTTTGTTAATACTCGTTATCGGAGTGATCATATATACATGTAACTCTACTACTCATTACTCCCCTGGCCGGCTTCCTGTTCAAGAAGAAGTTAAGGTGATGTTGCGTTGAACGATTTTTAACGCAACAACGTTGCACAAAAACAACGCGTAACAGGGTGCAGAAGGCAATTTCTAGCGAACGAATTCTCGTTCAACATGTTGCAAGTTTGCAACGATGGTTCAGAAATTTTCAGCGTGATGCGGCAATGACAATTACGTTAAAATCGTGTTACGAGCGGTGTTACATCGATTCGACTTTTTGAACAACAATGCTGCACGAAAAATCGTTGTACGTAGCATCACCTTTAAATTAAAAACTCTGACCTAAAAGTCCCTTTAGGGATAAGCACCCCAACATATTTGCGAACTGTTTAAGCCGTCAGAACTCTTTGCTCTTGAATCGGAGTCTTCTCAGTTTGTCTGTTTTTATCCTCAAAGCCCACGGCGGCCGCTCCTTTTCTGTCTCTGCTCCAACTCTCTTTGGAAATTGTTGCGAACTAACACCAGCACAAAACGTGGCTTTTGAGCAAGGAATTCCCTTACTTTCTAACGATTTTAACCATTTCAGCTTTTAAATTTTGTTGATGAAATTCAGGAATTTTCTTAACTGATTGTTGATTTATTTTTTAAACGTTTTGTTTTGTTTTAGTTTGAAATATTCTTACTATGAACGCTAGCAATAGTGCTATAAAATATATTATAATTTATTATTGTTATTTTTAGTATTATTATTGTTATTAGATTAGAATTATTTGCTTTTTTGGAAAAGTTAGTAAAGCAGTACTTCATATAGACCAGGTTTTTCATTGGAATTTATACAGAGGCGTCTTAGGACTCATTCTTCACCCAGTTTGTACCAACCTCGTTCCCAGGCCCTTCCTCACCAGAGAAAAAGACCCTGGTTGGGTTTGGTCATGTGGAACCCAGGTTCTGTGCGAGAGGCCCACTTTAATACATACATGCTTATTTACACTGATGTAGTGTAGACTCCTTTACAATTATTCTGTCATTAACTGTAACGTTATTGTATCAGTAGTTAACCACATCAGTGAAAGTGGTAAAATGTTTGTGTTGTGTTTTGGAACTAAACTTTTTATTACATGGTGATGAAGTATGTTAAATATCAGTAACAAAACCAAAACAAGTAGTGATTTGTTATGATGTATGTGACAATAAACTACTAACGTTGTAAAATTCCACCATTAGTACTGTGCAAATGTTTGTGTCCTTGTAAAACTGCTCTTGTAAAAACTTTCGATTGACTAGTGCTTTCTTTTCAGATTCAGATGAACTCAACGAGAAACTTAAAGGAGTGAATCCTATTTTACCTGAAAACATATTCAAGTAAGGCCTGGTTTTTGTTATCGTCTCATGTAAAATCAGAACCGAGATTGTTTAGAACAATGTTATTAGAAACCCCTCACACATATGCATGCATATAGGTAGGTAGGTAGGCATGTAGGTAGGTAGGTAGGTAGGTAGGTAGGTAGGTAGGTAGGTTGGTAGGTAGGTAGGTAGGTAGGTAGATAGGTTGGTAGGTAGGTAGGTAGGTAGGTAGGTTGGTAGGTAGGTAGGTTGGTAGGTAGGTAGGTAGGTTGGTAGGTAGGTAGGTAGGTTGGTAGGTAGGTAGGTAGGCATGTAGGTAGGTAGGCATGTAGGTAGGTAGGTAGGTACCGTAAGTAGGTTAGTATATTATAATTGTATGTATGTATGTATGTATGTATGTTATATGTATGTATTTATGTATGTATGTACATGTATGTATATATGTATGTGTGTATGTATGTTATATGTATTTATGTATGTATGTATGTACATGTATGTATGTATGTATGTACATGTATGTATGTATGTGTGTATGTATGTACATGTATGTATGTATGTATGTGTGTGTGTGTGTATGTATGTATGTATGTATGTATGTGTATGTATGTATGTGTGTATGTATGTTATATGTATGTATGTATTTATGTATGTATGTATGTATGTATGTGTGTGTGTGTATGTATGTTATTATATGTATGTATTTATAGTGAAGTTGTGCTAAAAGTAATGTGCAAGTTTCAAATTTGAAAACACTGACAAAATACATTAA
>JAOBYE010223101.1:0-16948 GCA_025403585.1 Parazoanthus swiftii | reverse complement strand
CACCACGCTGGCAACGCAGCAGATTACTGAGGTGACGAGATAGCGATGTGAGGATCGCCTTGGGCCCAATAATATCTAATATATATAATTACAATTAACGACAAGTTTTATTGCAATTCACAATACGTTTTATTACAGTTCTTCGGTCATGTGTACAGTTGGTTAGAAAACACTGATTTCTGAGGCGCAAATCGAAAGAAGTGATGGGAGTAATGTATTTTATACTGCACATGCCTGCGTTCCATCCACTGGCCAAATGAAACCAGCAAAGCATGAACTGTGTGAGCTCCCATCGTGCTTTACGATCTGCGGGGTAATGCGCTTTCCACGGGTCAAACTCTAATTTTATAAAACAACTGCATGTATTAATAACAGGAAAAGCCACCGTAGTTCTCGAAGCAAAAGTTATTGAAAAAATATCTTTCGTGTTTGAAGAAAACGGCAAATAAAACTTCTGCTACGCATTGTACTACGTCACTTTCTTCAGTAACAATAGTCCAGCTTGTATTTGTAGTTGCCGCTGATTACAAATATTCACAGCTTTACCCTCGACTTGATGTTAAATATTCGTCACTACCAATGTAGATATGAGCTATTTAACTATGCACTAGAGGCTCGGACTTCTAATCGTTATATCGCTGGTATTTCAATCAGCAGTAGCTGGGAATATATACGAAACTGGGAGGTGACTATAGATGGATGTTCGCCGAGCTGCGAATGCCTGTTGCTAGCCACCATGCAACACTGTGGGGGAAGACTGCTTTAGTATAAACCAAACAGTGAACGAAGTTTACAAAGTTCTGTTTTGCAAAGAAAAAATAGCAAGTACCAAGAAGTACAAACACGAAGCTCGAAGTACAAACACTCTTGGGGGCGAATATTCCAGTTTCGTAATCGTGGTTGCCACTGATTGCAATGACTACAGTCTCTTTTACTCAGCATTAGCCTCGGCTTGGTGTTGAATATACATAAATACCAGAGAGAACGCCTCCAACAATAAAATAACTAACATCAAGATAAGGCTAACGCTGAGTAAATGAGTCTGTAGTCCTTGTAATCAGCGGCAACTACGAATACGAGGCTGGACTATCAACACAAATAATTGAGAAACGAATTGTTGTCTTCTGCACAATCCAAATTTGTTCGCTTGACAGTTTCTGTGTTTGTAAGCTGTATCATAAAAGCTGAAACAAAAAAATTGCTGTTGAAAACAAAAAACAAGTTTAGTGGCTTGCTTTTCGTTTACAGTCGTAATCCTCCTTCTTTGATGCAACAACAGACCAATTTCTGTATATTGAAACTCAGCCTGAAACAAAAAGGCATCAACACGAGGCTCTGGGGAATAATCCATACAATCTCTATATTTATTCTAAAAGCCTCGTATTGAAGTTTTTGGTCTAAGGCTGCGAAGTGTTGTGTCACGCATGAAAAGCTGTAAGTGATTAGCACTAGATAAGCCGAGTTTGCATTAGTACTCAATCACAATGCGCAAAAAGCATTATTCACTGGTTTGGTTTATACTAAAACACTATACGCCTCATTAACTCCTCTCCAACCTGTTTCCCCCCCCCCCCCCTCCCCAAAGAACAGCATTGAATTGGGAAAAGTTATAACTCATGTCAATAACTGTTGTAATTCTTTGTTTATAACTTTACAGCCGTCTCGGTCCCCCTGCCACCCCACACATTGGCCAGAGATCAACTTATCAAAATGTATGACCAGGAAATGGCAGGTAAAGTACAAACGCGCATGCGCAACATTTAGTTATCTATCTGTAAAGGTAATGAAACATAGCACAGCTTTGCGCAAAAAATCGATGTAGCGTAACAGGGTACAGCGAACGAGTTCTTTCTTGCCAGACAACGTGACAACAGTGCTGTTAGTTCGAAAACTTGCAACGCGTTGCCGCAACGAAATAGTGCTTAAAATCGTAATCATGCGCCATTATACGGTGGCCCAGAAGGCTCATCACTGCACTAAAAGATTGGCAACGTAAAACTAAAGAACACAATGCAATAAATAAAAGTCGCAACGCGAAAAATGATATACACACACAAAAAAAGTTTACAACAAGTTTTACGTTGCCAATCTTTTAGTTCAGTGATGAGCCTTCTGGGCCACCGTACATGTAACACGATCTCAATGTTTAATGCAACAGTGTTGCGCGAAAAATCGTCATCCCGTGCAACATCATCCTAAAGGTATGGTTTGATCGACATTAGTTGATGTTCATGCCACAATTGTTTTTGTATTTTTGTGAGATTTGGTAGTCTACTCGTGCTCTTGTTAGATATCACTTGAATAATTCCAAAATGACGGCTCGGTCATAAATTGCGAGAGAAGGAGAGTATGGCGGTATTTAGATGTCAAAATATAGAGTCAGGTCAAAAGCATAGCTATTTCATTTGTATAACCAATCTTCAGTTTGAAGTTTTGAAGATCATAAAGTTCTTATTTAACGCCTTGATACCCTATGTAAATTTTTCTATATTTTTGATCTGTTGTTTAGGAGCGTTTCACGAGTAGATTCATGCAGGCGAACAGTCTTTCCGTTGCAAATTGTTAAAGGCTGCCTTTTTCTTGCTGGACTGACTAGCTGAATTCAAAAATTCATGTGGTGAAAGAGAGAACCCTTACGTTCAGTCCATTTTTAAACCTTTTTAGAAAAATGTGTAATATTGTGGAATCATTTTCCCTCTTGGCAAATAACTTTAGCTTCTGTGCTTCGAGCAAGCACGCGCCATACAAAATTGACAGCTATGTTCTAATAAGTATTGAACGCCAATCGCTTGTAAATATATAGATAGTTTTTAGCATTTTTTGTATGTCAATGCAATTTGTGTTGCAGTGCAACTCAGCTTTAGATGCAACTTTGATCTTATTAAAGTACTGACATTATTATATTCTCCACAGAAACAGCTGGAGAGCTCAATTATGGGAAAAATTACTTTGAGGGAGATATCAAACTGACGACACTACAGAGGGACTACCTTAACGACCATTCGGCGTCCAAGAGAGCTTTAATAAAAGACGTTGCTAAATTATGGCCTGACGGGGTTGTGCCTTTTGTACTTGACGATGGCTTGAGTAGGTTGCTATGTAAAATTATTTTACAACAATTACAATGCTATAATGAAGCAAATAACAAATTAAAAGGCTTCGCGCACGCTACGCAGAGTTTACTTAACTAGTATAAGTCCCTTTTTCTCAATCATGGGCAGAGCAACTTTAGCTCTTCAGCTGGCGGGCTACACGTGTTGAAAACATGGCATATGGTGTTAAGAACGAAACAAGATCGGTTGCTTTCGAAAGAAGGCAAAAGATAAAACCTTAAATATGTCACAGAATTATATAAACGGGATTTGTGACCACCAGCAAAACAGTTACTTTGCTTTGCGCATGACTGAGAACTTGAAGTGGCTTATAGTAGTAGCGAATTTTTGCACCATGTTTATAGAATACGTGAAACAAACGGTAGGAATTGAAATGAGAAAGAAAAGTATTTGCAGTAACGCTCGCCGGCTAAGACTGCGTAACATTCCCCATTTTCGCTACAGGACCCAAATTAAAACTTTTCAGAGAAAGAATGGACTGCAATTAAGTCTAGACCGGCTCTGACAATTAATATTAACATTGTTCTTAGCACTCGAAAATATGATCTTTATCTTCCATTCCCCATTTGATATCCTCTATTTACTTGATGTTCCAGGCGAAACAAGCAAGGGCTACATCGAGTCGGCCTTGAAGGAATGGGAGCAGCACACTTGTGTACGCTTCACTGAGAGGAATAATCAGATCGACTACATTAAGTTTGTTTACGAAGGCGGGTGAGAAACTGGAGAAAAATTCTCCAAAACCTCGCAAAACCTTATAGCTTTTCTATTGTAAATTCCTGCAGAAATTGGTTTACAGCAAACAACACCTTGATCGATACAATTCAAAAGTTTTCGCTATTCCTTTCCTTTTGATGTCAACTGTGTTATTTGAATCATGCTACTCGACACCCCATCTGCGTATTCACGTACCTAACCACCAGACTAACGGCCTGCTCACACTAGCAACCTTTGGTGCAACTTTTGTCGCGATTCCCGTTGCAATCTGATTTCTTATACTCGCGCTGTTACTTCCAAACGTACATGTAAAGTACCTGCAATTTTCGTGAATTTGAGTGCCAGGAAACTTGCAATGTTTTGAACAATCTCGAAACTTGATACAACGTGGCGGCGAGAAAAATTGCTGTGGAAATTGCGACAAAAGTTGCGCCAAAAGTTGTTAGCGTGAACAGGCCTCAACAAGTCGATTACATCGTGACAGACGAAAACTTATACATGTTCATGGTACGAGTTGATTTCAAACAATTAAGGTGGCTCCCACCTGTTTTCCATTTTGCTCTGCCACTGAACTTAATGAAAAGCTTTCCCAAACATCATGATGGATTCGTACCAGTTTTTGTTAGCTGGTGTTACAACAACGTTTTATCTTATCAATTTTGTACTACCACCGGAAATTTTGTTTCCATGGCAACTTGTCAGGGCCTCAAACACACCCTGTTTTTAACAATTGATTGCATTTTACAAAAATATTAATCGGTGACCTTCCTTTTTTATTTCATCAAAATTGTTTGCACACCAAAGCGCACATTTGAAGAAATTAAGAAAAAATCTGTCAAGAAGTTTTTGCGCCACCTTAGTTTTTAAATGTGCTCTTGATGTGCAAACAATTTTGATGAAACAAAAAAGGAAGTTCACCGCGTAAAACGCAGTCCAAAGCTAAAACTGATAAGGTTTTTCGAGTCCTTGTCAAGTTGCCATGGTAACAAAAGGTATTGTGGGAGAGCAAGGTTAAAGGTTGTAGTAACACCAGCAATCAACAAGTAGGATTAATCTACCTCTACAAATGAGTAAGCCTTTCATAAAGTTCAGTGGCATTAAAAACTGTTTCGATCCACCTTAAGTCATAGTTTATTACGATATTAATATATTTGGTGGACAGTTAGATGTATAATAAACAGAACTCCACGGTGTAAAATGTACGCTTGTTTATTCGCAAGAAAATTAGAGTGGAGTCTGGCACTACAACCTTAGCACGTCGCATTTCAAGATGGCGGCGCTGAGAAATTCAAAAGCGCCTTCAGAAGCCCTCAGCTTGTAGGCTTTCAAGACCAAATCATCATTTTTCTGCTATGTGTACCTGAGCAATGTTGAAAGAGCATTTTGGTTGCAGCTTCTTTAAAGAACTTGACATTGCATTAAGTATTCCGTCTCCTTTTTCTTTTTAAGGTGCTCGTCGTATGTCGGACGGATTGGCGGCGAGCAAACGATATCTATCGGATCTCCTGACGGGGCTACCGTCTGTCGTCATGGTAACATAGTACACGAGGTTGCCCACTCTCTCGGGTATTTCCACGAGCACAGTCGTCCAGACAGAGATGATTACGTGAAGGTTTTATGGGACAACATTAGACCAGGTGAGAACGCTTAAAATGGCGAATGTAGTTTTGCACTTTTTTAAAAATTAAGAATCAGTAAAATTTTGCTCAGGCTCGATGTTCTTATTGTTTTGGCGATTCCAGCCTCAAAATGTTCTTATTTAGTTCTTAACGCTAAGTTTCCGTAGGTGACTTAAACTCGCCTAAAAATTGGCAAGATGCTTCTGTGCACTGATTCACAAGAAATTCAGTGAAACTATTTTTATAAGCCACGGGTGCGTTAGCGGAAATCTGCGAACTGTAGGACTACTACATGAAGTTCAGTTTTGCACACTGGCTAAATTTTTGATTCAGCCAAAGTTTGTTCTTATTTTGTTCTTATTTTTCGGGCAATCTCAGCCTCAATGTTCTAATCAAGTTTGTTCTTAATAAAAAGAGCTTTAAAAAACAATAATTCCATACTGAGTTTTTACTGCAGGTTTATTGATCAAAGCAATTCATTGAAACAAGAAATTCTTTTAACAAAAGAAAACGTCGAAGGAGTCTTACTGCTTTAGTTATTTTCGTTTTCACACAAACCCTTTTTATATAGCGTCGTGGCTCTAAAAAGCAAAATTTAAGAAAATGTTAAAGAACATACCTCAGTCTGAGGTTAAGAAAGAACTTTTGTTTTTATAAGTTTTGAAAATGAAATAGAGAATCGCTATTAAGTATCCTCTTATTTGATTTCAGTAAACAGGTAACAGACTGAAAAGCATTTGGGTACATTGATGAAGCGAGGCAGATGTCGGAAACAGCCTTTTGAATGTATTTGTACAGATACATTTCCAAAAAGAGCAAAACAATTTTAAGAGTAGCTTCAGCCAAAATATAAATTCTTGTATAAGAAAGAGTGTAGTATGTATTTTATTATATGGCTGACTGATTTCGCGTGCTGCGATTGGTCAATTTCAGGTCCGTAAGTATCCGTACGGACCTCTAGTTCTGAAGCAGCTGTCTTTTGCAGCCTCGCTTGTTTCAAATAATCAACAAAGCCATATAATAAACATCTTATTAGCCTCGTTTCCTCGGTCTGTACGGCAAGTTATGGATTCTCGTTTTTTCCTTCCTTGTTTTCGTGGCCCGCGCGCTTCGCGCTTCGCCTTAGAAGGAAGGAAAAAACTCGGTCCATAACTTGCCGTACGGACCTCGCACTCGTCTAATAAGAGATATCTACGGACCAATAACAAACTGGCTCCAATATTAAACTCATAACTGCAATTCATTTCAAAATCAAAACATTTTAGTTTACTATATTTTCAGCAGTTCATCCACGAGCAGAGTTGTGATTAAATTGCTTGTAGCAGTTATTATATATTTTTTGTTTTTAAAAATTGTTTTGCCGAGCTTTGGCAAGATTGTGCAATTACACCGTGATACTAACCTTTAATAACGTTTTTGGATATCTTCTTACACAGAATACAAGAAGAATTTCAACAAGGAAAATTTAGCCACTATCGACTCAAGAGGTGTTAAATATGATTATGGGAGCGTGATGCATTATGGAGCGTTTTTCTTTACCTCTACCGAGGGAACAAAAACACTAGAAACGGTGGAATCTGGTGCCGACATTGGCCAGAGAATTGGACTCAGTGATCTCGATATAAAACAAGGAAATCTATTGTACAGCTGCAAAAAAAGTTAGTGCTCAAACTGATTTTTAATTGTTTTTTGTTAGATTCAGTTTTTACTATTTTAATACAAGTTTTATGAGCAGAAATGACACATTTCTGTACATATAAACACAAAGTACAAAAACACTCTCACAAAAAAGATGAAAATATGACATTTTTATACGCCTAGAACTTTATAAAGGACTTTTCTGGTCTACCTAATTACCATTTACTTCAAGAGTTTAGAACACAGCAACCAGACTAGTTTACTAAACACCAAACCTTTTTCGTATCTAGACTTGGTTTGCCAGTAACTCTTGCTCTGCTTCCACATTCAGAACTAGCGCAGCTCGAAAGGGACCGAGGAGGCTATACGCTCACCTCTCCCTAGCCCATCCCCAACTTTCAAAGGAACAAACTCTAAAATGCTCTAGAAAACAACGTTCTACAGAGCAAAATGTTTGCAATGTTCCCGGAAAAGCCTGCTCCCGGCCCCCCTAAAATGTCTGAACCTTCGGTGCTTTCAAAGCTATTACTCTATAGTTTGCCATCCATCCACCCCCCAAAAAAATAAAAATAAATAAAAAAACTAGCATTGTCCCGCCTGCCCTGACATTACAAATCATGCAGAAATCATTCAAAAACTGTCCTGGTGAGATAACGTATCGTTTATTTGTTGAATTACACAATTTAGGCATCCTACCGAGGATCAGTTACTGATTTGCTTTTACTTCAGCGACATTATAGTTGCCTGTGCAGTTGCAATCATAACCGAATTACAAGTGCAACTTTTCAGACTTCAATTTACGGAAAACCTTGTATTTATCATTCTTGCTTAATTAACCAGAACGTTCTGTTGCAGGCGACTCGGCTAAAGGGCACGCTGGTCCAAAAGATGTACAACCGGTTGTCGTAGCGCTTCGTAAGAGTGACGTGCATACCTCAGACAAGCACAAACAAGCACATGTTACGAAGAAAGAGACTTCACACGAGGACAAGCCGCAGTCGGAGGAAGGAAGTGCAGACAGCAGCGGTGACGTCACCGCGCCAACCGCGGAGAGCAAGAAGAGTGATACCGTGAAGGCGTATGGCGACTACCAGCAGGTCTACCCCCAGACGGAGGAAACCGTCAATCTGGACCCAACGAGTAAGCAGCATGTCATTTCAAAATAGTTGGAAATAATTTCTTAACACGAGTAGGCGTTGATGAGTCAGTTACTATGCAGCCTTAACACGAGTAGGCGTTGATCAGTCAGTTACTATGCAGCCTTCGGCAAGGGGAACAGCTCAATCCTTGGAGACTTTTACGTCCGTTTCGACATTTTCTCTGCTATGTTTTCTTAAACTTCAAATATCATTAAAACGGAGCATTGTCCTAATGGGTCAATCAGACCTCCACTCGTTTCTTTGGGTCTCAAATTGGTGCCATTTGGCCAATAGACCAGTTTCGATGTATTAAAAAAGACATCAACACGAGGCTCTGGGGAATAATCCATACAACTCTATATTTTATTCCCCAGAGCCTCGTGTTGATGTCTTTCGTTTCAGGCTGAATTTTAGTATATCGAAATTGGTCTATTGGCAAACTGGTTTTAATTATGAACCCATCTTTTGACATCAATTAAGTGTCGTCATCATTGAAGGTTAACGGAAGTTACCAACTGTTTGTTAACTTTTTAAAATACATTCTAATAAATTTCCATAGTAACAATCACGTGCTAATTTAACTGGAATGAACAATTGTTTTAATTTATAAAATCACCAAAACGTTTAAAGTTTATTGAAACATCAGATTACAGAAAAGAGCGGAAAACAAATGAAAAAACAAATTATACTCAAACACCCGGGCATATTAATTACTTTAATGGAGCTCAGAGGAGGGTGATCATTACTCGCAAAGCATCTTGGGAAAAAAATCAGTTCATTTGTCTCTGACCTTCGTTGAGTGAACATCTCCCGGAAAAAGAAAAAGGAAAGCGTTTTCCCGCCTAAATCCATTTTTGGGATCTCGAAAATCAGATGAGGCAACTTTTATCAATTCAAGTTGTTATTTAATACCATAATTGGGGAGTGACATAGTCAAATGTGAAGTGTGGATAATTTACCGAAGATGCAGAACTTGACTTCACATATCAGATGTCAGCACGACAACAGACGATCCGGCCGACGATTCTATCACTTCGATAGCAAAACTTTCAGGTGAAGCATCCTGGCTACACATAATGCATGTGATTTTGAATTTTACATTCATACTTGTAAATTTGAGAATGAATGAATAAAGCTCTGTTCGTTTCCCAAAAATTTCGTGAGACTTTCTGCCTACCGAGAAAACACACTATAGGTACTGACACCATAACGCAACCTCTTGACACCCACGGAGAAACCCTTGAGTTTTGCGCAAATTTGAAGGAAATTTTACTGACGATCGCTGTTTACAAAATTGCAAGTTTTGCAACATTTCTGGCACATGATATAAGTGAAGACAGCCGCATACCTTTCCGTAAGCCGGCCGTCATGTGCAACCAACTGTTGTTGAAGAGGGATTTGTTTAGTCGTCAATAAACGTTTCTATTTAATTGTCGTTTAAAGAGTATTACTATTTGGTTGGAGAATTGAAATTTTTACAGAGGAAAAAAGGTAGAAACAGCAAGAAGAAAACTCAGCAGAACTTGTTTGCGAGTTTTCTGACAACCATGAAGTAAGAAAAAGGTGACAGGATAGCGAGAAATGAAGAATGGATTATAGCTACTCAATTGAAGAACTTAGTTTGCGCTTGGGACGACGAAATCACGAGCCAGACTCATTTTGTCTCCTTAAAGTTAACACCAAATGACATTTGAAGAAAAACTACAGATGCAGTGCTTTATTCCTCCGCTGGATTCTCAGTTTGTAAAGCTGTGAGTAACTCGTTTTGCGTTTAGAATGTTTGTTATGTTCTTTGGAATCACTTCAAACAGCATATTTTAGGGAAATGAAATGGGATTTGTAAATTAAAATAGCTTTTAAATAAATAAACCGTATTTTTCTTCTTTGGTTTATGAAGACTCTGACAAATTTTGTCAAAAATATGCATACATTTTGCGTCATTCTGATTGGTTGTTTCCATCACGTGTTGAATGATCACCCTCCTCTTGGGTTAGCTAACGTGGATAATCTCAACTGCTTTCGAGTTGGTGAGTAGTGACGATAAAAATAAAAGTTTCAAAATGGGAAACAGGAAATTTGATGATGCCCACGTTCATTATAGGTCAGCTGACTCTGCCAAGTAAGACAGTCGCGGGTCTAGGCGTTGCAGACGTCGAAACAGGTGAGTAGGGACTGGAGAGAACCACTCAACATGTTACATTCGGCGCAATTGGCTTACGCGCGAACCGTACTGAGAAGATTTTGGTTGTAGTTTTCAAGGTCGTAGCCAACCTCTTTATGCGTTGAAAAGAGGTTATAATTGAACATAACATAACATGACATGACATGACATGACATGACATGACATGACATGACATGACATGACATAACATAACATAACATAACAAAACATAGCATAGCATAGTATAGCATGTAACATAACATAACATAAGAAAACTTAACAAAATGTAACACAACATATATAACATAACATAATGTGATGTAATGTATTATAAAAAAAAGTGTAAATAGACTCGGCCTTACTTAGAAATTTGGATTTGTTTTGGGTAAAGATATTATTATTTACACTTAATCTGTTTTGGTTAGTTCTTGTGTATCGGAGTGATTGTCAGAAGTAAGTTACCGCGTTTGCTGATGCATCTTGCTTGGGGAAGTTTATAGTGTGGAATATTTGAAGGTCTGATTGTCTTTCTTTTATTGAACCAAAGTAGTTGGGGTATCTTACAAAACTACAGCTGTTCCCATGTCCAAATCATTGACCGTTTATATCCGTTTAAGACCTCTTAACGTTGCGTCTCTCACTTGTGACAAAATTAAGAGTGGGTGTTTATATGCAAGGTAGCATTCGACGCGGAGAAAACTCTCAAGCTCGTATTCTGAAGAAACCGTTATTTAAGAATACTTTAGCTTATAGCTTTATGTTAAATAGTTATTTGTTTTACGAATATTATACGTTCATGTATCATGTATCATACTTGTAAAGCGTCTTTGAACATTTTTAAAAGGTGCAGTATAAAAATTATTGATATATTATAATCAGTAGTTCTTGGCTGTTCATGGTTCAGTTAAAGCAAGTTTGGCTTGATAACTGATCTGAAGGGCAAGCTAAAGAATAAAATATTAAAATATTAATATTAAAGAATTGTTTTGTACATATTGCTTCTTTCTGCTTCTTGCGTCTACTTCTCAACTTGTCCCGGGCTACGTTTCTGCTTCAAGCTTTTCTCGCATCCGAATTGAATGATCGCTCCAGCTGTAGTTTTTGAAGTTTTCTTGCTGCACTGCAACAGTCGAAATGGGCTTAAGTGGGCCCCAAGTAGTACAAGTGCCGAGTCAATTTTTACAGCCCTAATCTGGGAAACTAATTGTAACTGTCTTTTTTTCCCTTTAGAACCGGATGAGGAAAACAGAGGTAAAGGGTTCTTCGAGGGAGATATGATACTGACGCCAGATCAGCAGAAGACGCTTGACATGTTAAAGGACGGAACCCTTCCTTCAAAGAGAGCGCTTATAAAGAACACTACGTACCTCTGGCCAGACGCAGTTGTCCACTACAACTTTGCCGATGATATTGGTGTGTGGTTTTAGAGTGCTTATAAAACCCTGTTTCACACCTGTAAAATAAGCACAGGCACAAACATTAGAAGTTTCCGAACTTTTGTATTTTATCTATTATACTAAAAAGAACATTTATTTAGTGCGATGAAGCTTGCGAAGCTGGCAGTTTTTAGAGGGGCAAAATGTCAGAAACGAGGGACTCCATCGTCTCGGCGCCTTCTTGGATGCGAAAGCAAAGGAGAAACTGGGCAATTTCCCTCGCCCCAGTTTCTCATCTACTTTCGCGTCCAAGATGGCGCCGGGACAGTTGAGTGGCCATAGCCCCCTTTAAGAACCGCCAGCTTTGCAGGCTAAGTGCGATGTGTAGTAGTCTTTTCTCTCTAAATGATAATTTTCTGATCAGTTCTGTTACGTCCCGTTCAGCTGTGGTGTATTTGCTTTGTAATTGAAATATCAAATGTAAAGCAGTTTGTTGTAATGAAATGTAGATTTATGTAATCATCCAAATTAGTGTGTGCGAGCATAGCACATTTGGTAAGATCTCTGACTGCCAACCAGGAGGTCCCAGGTTCAATCCCCGGCCTGGTCTAAGGTTAGGGCGACCTCGTTTCGCCACACCGTCCGAGGACAGGGACGTTAAGCCGTTGGTCTCGTCTCTCTACGTTCTATTGGGGGACTCAAAAGAACCCACACACTTTTCGATAGGAGTAGGCTAATGCCGGTGTTGTGGACTGACTCCTATTCCCCTACAAAGGGTATGCTGTAGTTGGGGAAACCTGTAGCAGTGTCCCTCCCCCTTCGGGGAAAAAGCTGAATAAATAAATAGTAGCGGCGATTATACGGTGAGTTTTGAAGTTTTGAAGCATTGAAGCACGCAAAATGCGTTACAAGAACTTTTTTGTTATAATTAACTATGTATTTGATTATGTTTAATACACGCAACCGTGTATTAAACATAATCATATACATATACGGCATTACCAACACATTTTAACATATTATGTTTAATACACGCAACCGTGTATTAAACATAATCATATACATATACGGCATTACCAACACATTTCAGTCGAATAAGTTTGAAATAACCATGTTTAGTGTTTGGTACGAACGCGGTATGTAATTATGATTATAATTATTATGATTATGATTATGATCGTGCTTATTTTTTTTATTGTTGTTGTTTCAGACCAGCTTGGCAAAACTACGGTGAAACAGGCTATGGAACACTGGGAGAAACGAACCTGCTTGAGATTCAAGGAAAGAAAAGATGAGAAAAACTACATCAAATTTGTCTTTGAGGGAGGGTAGGTTAATAACCAAGGAATATACAGTTAACATAAGTGGAGGCCTCGTGTTAGATTACTTTTTTAGTTATAAGTGACAAGTGGTAAAATCGCCAATCAAGTTCGCAAACTGGCAAAAAGCAAGAAAAAACACAAAGGTTCAAACATGTCTGGTTTGCTAATTTGCCTTTTTTGTCCACAGTGAAGGTTAATTGCGTAGATTTTTGACAAAAAAAGTTACACCATATTTTCGCTGTGAAACTTCGATTCCAAGGCGCCGTCTCAGAAACTTGGCCAGTGATGGTCTCTTGTCAACTCGCACGCATGCGCAATCGCTATCCCGGCATGTCGGTGCAAGTGTGTCTTCTCGAATAAAAACAAAGTTTTTCAACTTTATTCGTCATTATCATTACATTTACCGTAGGTGCGCATCGCGGGTAGGCCGGGGAGGGCAGGGGATGCAAAAACTCTCCATTGGTAGTCCCAAGCTCCACTGTAAAAAGGGGAACCTCATCCACGAGATTGGGCATTCCATCGGATTCTTCCACGAGCATAGCCGGCCTGATCGCGATGACTTTGTTACGGTCATGCCAAAAAACATCATCCCAGGTGAGATCCAAGTTCGACAATCCGTCACCTCTTGTAATGGAATCTAATCTAGGTCTAATCTAAACTTTATTTAACGTCGTTGCGTTAGGAGTCAGGTTGTCCGAGCCAGCACAAGCCACAAATGTTGGCATGAAAGTCGATTTTGTGGAGTCAGAAGGAGATCGACAAATCTCATGAACCTTAATTCTTAGCTTTGGTGAGAACTTACGACTGACATTCCCCATTCTCACTAAACATACAAACTTTATATGACGTCGTTGCGCTGGGAGTGGTTGCCCATTCTCCCAAGCCAGTGGCTTATGTTTAACCGCTTAACGCGCATAGATATTGGCGTGAAAGTCAATTTTGTAGAGGGAAGAAGGAGAAAAACCCTCGGCGTCAGAAGTCAATCTCAGCCCACATGCAAAGCCCAGGGTTCGATCCCGTGTCCACAGAGGTGGAAGGCACGAGCGCTAACCATTGACTTCCCGCTAATGTCAGACTGGATTCGCCACTAGTGGTGAAGGGTTCCACGATATTGATAATTCAAAGACTGGAGAATATGCTTTAGTTTTGGGAGTTAAATTTAACATTTCAGTACAATATACCTGATCATGACGTTAATGAGACGTCGAGCACGTTTATGACGTAAGTTCATTTCCCATAATTGAAGTAAATTTTGTAGAGTACGAGTGTAAGTATGCATCGTATTGCCCATCTTGGCAACGAACTGCGACATCATTTGTGCTTTTCTCAAGGAACTCTATGAAGTCAGTCGTTATGTTCTTAAAACGAGATAAACCATCAATCTTAACCAGTTTGTTTCTTAAAAGACGTTATTGCAGATTAAGATTTTGACTTTGTTATTAAATGATCAGCCCTAAATTTCTGCTTATTGCCTTTCTGTTGTCACCAGGCTACAGCCGAAACTTTCTCAAGTTTTCTACCAAGTGGATCGACTCACGTAATATCCCGTATGACTATGGATCAATAATGCACTACGCGCGGGCATTTTTCTCACGCATGCCTGCTCTACTCCCCACCCTGGTGACACACAAGGATCATGTAGCAATCGGTCAGCGGGTAGCACTCAGCAAATCGGACGTCCTGCAGGCAAATATATTATACAACTGTGATGGTAAAGATGGCTTGTTTTTTTTGTCAGACCAATTTCATTAACAACACAAAATCCCTACTTCGTTCTTACAGTAATGACAACAGTAACACTTGAAAATTTTCTAGTTATTAGGGTTAGTTTTACGAGTAGTGATAAGATTAGGGTTAGGGTTGTGGTCAGGGTTACGTACCGTGAGTAAAATTAATAAGAGACTTGCATGATGACGTCTTTTACTATAACTACCACAATTCCTTCTTGTTCAAACTTTAATTCCCTCATGGGGACAGTAGAACAATCGGTCTTAATACGCCATTTTGCTGATACAAATTTTTGCTAGATCCATTCCCATGTGAGGGCTAAAAAAACATTACTCGGTCAAGTTTGGGCTCATTAATTCAACATAAACATCACATTTAGCCCCCACGAGAGAACTTGGCTTAGTAAAAGGGTGTATTGTCTTACGACAGGAAGTAAAAAAGCGTACTGGACTACTGGTAGTATATGACGCCATTATGCGAATGTCCTATATCACTCGGTCGGAACGCCCCAGTGGCCATAAGCAATAACTTCAAGCAGGGGTTGGTTTCCAAGTTCTGATACATTTGCTGTATTTCTGCCCTACCAGCCTCGACTCAAAGTTTTTGTTCCTGGCCAATGAGGTGTAGTATGCATACGATCTATGGACATACAATAGACCGTATGCATAATACGCTTCACTGGTCACGGACAAAAACTTAGAGTCGAGGCTGGTAAGGCAGAAATACAGCAAATGTATGAAAATTTGGAAACCGACCTCAATTTGAAATTATTGTTTATGGCCAGTGGGGCGTATTATGCATATGGTCAATGAACCTGCATGGCTGTTCGCTCTGTCCGGGCTTTTCGGCAGATGGAGAAAAAAGTTCTAATTGAAATGAAGTTAAACTCGAGTTTAGCTTTACCAAGTTGTAACGGATGCTCCAATGTGAATTTATTATAGGGGTAAAGAATCTGAACGATCAGAATGAAATGTTAGAGAGTAACGATGACTTCTACGAAAGTGGTAAGTTCAAAGTTTATAAACATCTATCTTCTCTTTACACTATCAATGTTAAATATGTGGATTAGTTTTTAGAATATAGGAATTGATCATCAATTCCAAATTGTCTCAGATTAAGAACAAAGTCCAACTTACGAATAGGAATTGTGTGGATACATGTGTAAAAAATTCAGCAATTCGATGTTTGATAGTTTTGGCATCTAAACGATCAACCACCGCCGCCGTTTGCGTTTGTTTATAATTTTTATTGATAAGCAAAACAGATCTCTCTGTCTCTCTCTGTCTCTCTGTCTTTCTCTCTCTCTCTGTCTCTGTTTCTGGCTGTCTCTGTTTGTCTGTTTCTTTTCTTTGTCTCTGTCTAATTCTTTCTCTGTCTGTCTGTCTATCTGTCTGTCTGTCTGTCCGTCTCTGCCTCATTCTGTCTCTTTCTCTCCGTCTCTCTCCGTCTCTGTCTGTCTCCCTCTATCTTTCACTCTCTTTCTCATAATTGAAATAATATTAATTCAAATCTACTGTTAGTTTTATGTTTTAAAATTGAAATATTAAATCAAAAACAACAAAATTATTCGAGTTGTGGAACTGACCTATAACCTTTAGGAACAAATGATCAAAGACGAAAGAGCATTACACTCTCTATATATTCTAACCATAATCGTCATAGGGCAACGTAGACTGGTCACTCTATATTAATCTTAACTTTGTCTGTTTGAGCGAAATTTATCGACTAAACACGTTTGTTTAGTGTACTCTTAAATTTACCTGTGTAATGATTTGGTTCTCCAGCACCATGTATGGACACGTACGATATGAGATCATGTATTCAGATCAAGAACATGGGCCTTTGCGCCAAATACCCCAGGACAATTAAGGATATGTGTGGTACCACTTGCAATCTCTGTTCACTTAAAGGTAAGTCAAAAGAACCAGTCTGTGGAACAGGCTTCTCTTGGTGCCAAAATTCAAATACTTCAGTTGTGTGAGTTCTGGAGCAAACTTAATGACAAGTGCTTGCTATTTTTTAAAGTCGTCTCTGGTGCGCAAAAGCTGTATGTCAACATTTAGACCCCGTCCACACGATTGCGTTTTCGTTTGAAAACGCAACTTTTTTGTTACGGATACGGCTATCGTCCACAC
>JAOBYE010222990.1:0-16948 GCA_025403585.1 Parazoanthus swiftii | reverse complement strand
CTTACTAAAGAAGATACATCATGGGAGGGGTGGGGAAGGAGGAGCAATCTTCGTAACTTACTAAAGAAGGTACGTCATGGGAGGGGTGGGGAAGGTGGAGAGAACTTCGTAACTTACTAAAGAAGGTACGTCATGGGAGGGGTGGGGAAGGTGGAGAGAACTTCGTAACTCACTAAAGAAGGTACGTCATGGGAGGGGTGGGAAAGGTGGAGTGAACTTCGTAACTTACTAGCCAAGGTACGCCATGGGAGGGGTAGGGAAGGTTGAGCGAACTTCGTAACTTACTAAAGAAGGTACTTCATGGGAGGGGTGGGGAAGGTTGAGCGAACTTCGTAACTTACTAAAGAAGGTACGTCATGGGAGGGGTGGGAAAGGTGGAGTGAACTTCGTAACTTACTAAAGAAGGTACGTCATGGGAGGGGTAGGGAAGGTTGAGCGAACTTCGTAACTTACTAAAGAAGGTACTTCATGGGAGGGGTGGGGAAGGAGGAGCGAACTTCGAACTTACTAAAGAAGGTACTTCATGGGAGGGGTGGGGAAGGAGAAGCGAACTTCGTAACTTACTAAAGAAGGTACGTCAAAGGAGGGGAGGATTCGGTGAAGTCAAAAAATATGTGTACAGTTCCACAAATTTTGTTCACACTCCACAGAAAACGAATGCCACAATCAAGTTTACAAAGTTTATGATAACAAAGATCGCAGTATTCTCGCAGGCGGAGGGAAAAAATGCGACTTCAGACTCCCCCAGTCTACAATGTATTGGTACCGTTTCCAAGGCAACGCGGGAACTGCCATGCCAGACTCATGCGTGGCCAAAAACCACTGTTCAACAAGGTTCCCTGGTTGGCTGAGTACGTCCGGGCACACTGCAAACGTTCTCCAGGGAATACTGAAAGACGAGAAGGTTTGTTTCTCTGAGGCGGAAAACACATCAGATAGCGAGAACTGTTGCTCCTCTTTCATCACGGCTGCCAGCGTGTATGTGAGGAATTGTGGACGGTTCTTCGTTTACAAGTTGCCTGGAGTTCCCCTGTGTCACGTGAGGTTTTGTGGGAACGGCAGACAAAAATAAATTACCCAGGTTGGTATTTGGAGAAGAAAAGCTCTAGGGCTTTTTTTTCTCCTTTATGTATTAAAACAAACATTCAAAACCAACTAGAAAAAAATTAATATAGAAACTAAAACCAGTTTTTTAGAGCCGTAGTTATTTGGTGGTTATTCCGTAATACCATATTGAACCCTTCGTACACGATTTTCTTTTGTAAACTAGATTAAAATTGTTAACATTTAAGAACAAGTTTTAACTATAAAAGAACAACCTCAAACTAGGGTTCAGAGTTATAGCAACCCATTTTTCAAACTATAATAACTTTTTTAAGTATAAAAGTTTTGGAAAACTACTTGGATGAATTTGTCAAAATCTTGAGAACAACGGCGTTTGTCGAAATCTTGGTTAGTACAACCTCGAACCCAGAGCTTGCTTTCCCTGAGAACTTGATGCCCTCCAACTTCTTAGGGAAAAGCCCTGGAATCGATGTTGTGGTTATTATAAAAAGAAAATGTATACTCGATTGTAAAAACTCTTTTAATCTGATCGTAGTCGTTTTGATAGAAGGTTGGTATCTTTTTCCAGTTCTGTATTGTTACTGAATATGTTACAAGTTAAAACACAATCATGAAAACTAAGCCAAGGAGAAAAGTTTAACTGTAAGAACCCCCGTGGAGAGGGGGGGTCCCATATTTGACCATAAGGAGTACGCACCTTATATGGTGTTCTGAACGTCGGGTACATTTTGCTTGATTGGTCGAGAAAAGGGTATGATTTTCCCGAAGATTTGGAGACAATAAAGTTTGCTTCTAAATTACTCTGTAGTAAGTTATCGATTCTGAAGACTTAGGTGAGGAATGATTAATACCTCTTTCCCCGGGAGCCAAGAGCGAAACTGTACAAATTCTCGGCCAAATAAAAGGAGCGATCACTCGTTTTCACTGATTAAATGGTGAGTCATCATTTTTTAAATTACTGTTTCCAAATTGTTATTCTGAAGTGTATTCGTACATTCCCATACCAAACGATTTTGTGGTGTCAAAATAAGAAAAGAAAGGCTTGATTATGATCATGGGCCAGTCGCACAAATTTCTCGTTGGATAATGCCTGACGTTAGACTTACACCCAACGTACAACTTTATCCAAAATAAACCAAACAGCTATATGGCCGTTAGTTTGTAACATTTCGGCCGTTTACTTAAAGATCTTGATAAACCACAATTATGGTCTTGGCCATGATTAATACAGCATGCACTAACACATAATTTCTGGGGTAGTTGTATCACAAACGGTGACTAAGTAAAAATGTTGTGGTGAAAAACGCCACTAAATTGAAGCCATGGAAGTTCTCTGATTTCTTCCCCGGGGGGAGGGGGGGTACTCCCTTTGTAAGTTGTCAGGGGAGCTCGTCGGAAAACCTAAATAATTATCCTAAAAAATACCTGGCCCTCAGACTTTGCTACCCAAAAATTGATCTCTCTTACTTATATTGCGTATAAAACTCAATGTTTCCGTAATATAAAAGTCAAACACCATTTATTGTTAGCCGTATCCATCAAATACACCGTTCTCATAACAGTTTGCGAGCTTATCGTCATTATTATAATCAGGATTACCCCTAAAAAATACCAGGTATCCTCAAGACGCGGGTTTTGCCCGAGAAAACCCCTAAAAAATTACTAGACTGCCAATTTCAACTCCTAAAAAATACAACGAGCTCCCCCGACATCCTGTTATAGGGAGTAACTCCCCTCCCCCGGGATTTCTTCTCTTCCACAGTGGCTTTTCTTGATTACACTCGCTTTCCTGCTCAGTTCTAAACATCGACAACTTCAATAACTAAACCAAATATTATATTTGAATCTATGCTGACCCGTATTTTCCTGTTATTTTGTCTTATTTCTAGATTTGCAGAAAGCACTTAGGTGCACTGCCAACATCAGCAGCAAAACTGGTCCCAGTCACAGAATAAATGTTAATTTCATTTGCTAGTCTCCATTGCAGTAACATGTAGCTTCAGCTCTGTCGAAAAATCTCATGTGTAACAGGAAAATATTAGTAAAAAATAAAAATATAGTTCGTTTTAAACCATATTAAATAACTAACAAGATTCCGAAGGCTTTTGTTTTGATTTGGAGGTATTTGGTTTTCAAAACCAACCCTTGTCCTACTAAAAAATCTCTGACGGGCCACAAAGACCTATATATTATTTCACCGTAAAAATGGTCCAAACTTACTTGCGGAGTCTAATAGATCGATTTAAAACGCACCCAGGAAACGTTGCGTGTTGTTTTATTTTTGGTTTTTACAGCCACGGAAAACATGAACCAAACTCTCAGAAAAGAAAGTTAATCAATTGCAAAAAGTAAAAATAATTTGCAAGGACACATAAATCGATTTTTCTTGATTTCGTTGTGGGCTGAGGTCAACTGCACAATCTTTTGGTCAGAAAAGTTTGCAGATTGCTTACTTTAGAAATGTTGAAATGGAGTTTTGAGGCGCCATCTTGGAAATTTTGCCAGCGTTTGTTTCTTGCTACACATCACGCATGCGCAGCTCTTTGCCGCAGGCCGCCATAAGGACCTTAAGTAAACTGATACGGGAATCGTTAACGAAGACAGCTGCTTGGCTTTCAACTTCGCTTTTTCCTTTTTTCTTCTGTATAATTCATTCTTTATTTTCAAATTTTGAGTGAAACTTTAACTCTGAAGCCGCACAAAGATTGAAATCGATCATCATTTGTTGTTCACGTCTGCTAGAAAACAACGAAACTACGTATACGCTTTCATGTTCTGTTTTCTAAAGAAGGCGTTAGGAAATTGCATGTGAATGGTATTGTGTAACTAACAGGGGGGCACCGCTGAAAGCTGAAGGTGCAAGCCTTGTAGGGGGATCCGGGGGCATGCTCCCACGACCGGAAATTTTGAAAATTAGCTTGTCTAAAAACGTATTTCCTGGGTTTTGAACGCTATTTAAAATGAAATCAGAGTGTCTAGAACTAGTAAAAATTTCCAATTTATCTCAAACTTGGGGCAATTTGCTGAGCTTCACACATTTGACTTATTTGCAGGGAAAAAACTGGGGGGGGGGGGAGCACGGGCCCCCCAGCCCCTCCCCTTGCTATGGCCCTGACTAAGTCCATTGTTTTGTAACGTTCTGAATGACGTTTACGACCTTTTTTGCTTTAAGGTGATTGAACACAGTTATGATTTATTTGACTATCTGTTCTACAATATGTCGTCACGTCTCAATGCTAATAGTTGATAAGCCCAAATTTGGTACTATTGATATACATTACCAGGAGAGTCTATAGGTAATGATGTAATTGTGATTCTTTACGCTTCCATGGCAACACAAAAGTTCGAACACAACCAAAAATAAACTGATTTCCCTTTCAACAATTCATTAGATTTTTTGTTTTGATCTCCACACATGTCAGCAAGGTTGTGACGTTTCTATAACATCAGTGTCACTTGATTATGACTGACAGTTATCTATATATTTACGAAGATACGGTTCACTGAATTTATATTGAGGATCTGCTTTGTTAGAGTCAGTGTCTGAGCCGTCATCTTCTTTAAGTTATGCAAAACATAATCAATTTCCAATGAACAGATTTTGTTGTGAAATGAGCATTTTCGGGCTGAAAGTGCCGAAAAAAATTAAGAACGTTGAACCGGAGCAGTATTTTACTGGTTCTTAATAAAAAAAAGAGTGCAATTAGTCATAGCACTTGAGGGGTATTCTTATCTGAGCAAACTTTGCTAGCTTGTATTTGTCACTTTATAGTCGTTAGTGATACACACAACATATACTCCGTTGATAAACCTTTTGCCTTGGCTCGGAGCCAATGCGATATATTTTTTTCAAAAGGAGTTAATTTAGTTGATAAAGTCAAAATAAGAGAGAACGGTCGTATGGGCTTGGGCAATATGTAATAAAGAGTTGGTCGCTCGGACGTTTTAGCAAAATACTCTCAAAAATACAGAAAAAAGATTTTCGTTACCGGTAATAACATTCTGAAGTTTAAATCAGTTGAGTCGCATAACGTTAGCGATAGCTATTGATTGAAACGGAAGCTTCGAGTCAAAGCTGAAGGAAATAAAACTTATGGCAATTTTCGCAACTATTATTTCCAAGAAAAAAATTGTTTAAAGATTAGTTCGATATATAGTTTCCGTCCGTATGTTTACCCGAATTTCAAATATACTCTTTGTTATTAAGAACAAACTTAATAAGAATATTGAGGGCTGGGTTTGCCCGAAAAATAAGAACAAAACAAACTGAGGCTGAATCAAAAATTTATGCCGGCGTGCAGTAGTCCTCAGTACTTAGCTCTCCGATAACGCACCCATGTCATTATAAAAAATAGTTTGTCTTGCAAAAGGCACTTCAAATAGACCAATTTCGATGTATTAAAATTCAGCCTGAACAAAAGACATCAATGCGAGGCTCTGGGGAATAAAATATAGAGTTTGTATGGATTATTCCCCAGAGCCTCGTGTTGATGTCTGAATTTTAATATATCGAAATTGGTCTCTTACTGAATTTTAAGCGAGTTTAACCCCTACGCAAAACACAGCCGTTATGAACAAAATAGGAACATTTTGAGGTTGAAACTGCATGCCGAAAATATAAGACTTAAAAATAAACAGTTGAGCATGAGCAAAATTTTGCTGGTTTTTCATAAAATAAAGAGTGTAATAGAACTTACTGTGACATGCTCTTTTGATATATTTTCTCTTCTCGAACAAGCAAAACATGCAGCCGACACCGAACCTTAGCCAATTTTGGTTGCTGCATGTCCGATGTTGCAAGTCTGGCTAGTTTAAATTAAAAAAAATTGTGTTTATACAACCTATTTTTCTTGGAGAATACGATAGTAAAAACTATCACAGTATATTTGCCTTGTCCGGCATCCCGTCAAGTGATAGCCCCATGTGTTTGTCTTACTAGTGATGAGAAACTCACATTTCAAACACGCCAACTTCAACTAACAAACGGGCTGCAAATTGTTTTGGTAATGAATCTCGTTTGATGTCTGGTATTGTTTTAACTTTCGATTTTGGAAAATTATTCATCTGCTCACGCACGGAGTTGGTCTGAGTAAACAGTCGCGAAAAAGGTTGATACAGATGGCAAAACAGCAAAGATCGCCCGAGATTAGCTCTTTGTTCTTGTGTTTTCATCGGAAAGGATATAGGGTAAGTAAAAACAGTTTTTTCGTTTGATAAGTCACTTTCTCAATCATGCGCAGAGCAAAGTAACGGTTTTGCTGGTGGTCACAACCCCTGTTTACATCATCCTGTGACATGTTTAAGGTTTTATCTTTTACCTTCTTTTGAAAACAATCGATCTTGTTTCTTTCTTGACACCATATGCCATGTTTCCAGTTCGTGTGGCCCGCCAACAAAAGCGATAAAGTTGCTCTGCGCATGATTGTGAAAATGGCCTTTAGTAAACCATAAAAAAGATACATCGGGGTCTCATTTGAAATTCTGTCCGTTTGGTCTGTAATTGATACCTTCAATTTCTTTAAACTCCGCTAAAGTACAACAGAATTCTTGCTAACCGATTTTACAAGTACCGCCCCTCTTGATTTCTAGTCTCGTTAAGCGATTGCGCCTTTCACTGCATGTAACGTGAAAGTAAAACATTCTCTCAGAAATGTAACATAACATGATACAATATATACTTGAATTATTTTCAATTCTTGACGATGTAAGTGTATCATTCTTCGACTTTAATACTTTTTCATAAATATTTATTCACCAACTCTGTTGTGAATCCTTGACGCTTCAAACGTTATCAAGTATTCAGCTGAGTATTCAGGGAAAAAAGAAAACCCCGCCTTCTTAACTAAGTCAGTTAGATTCTTGGCCAAACACATGTTCTCAGTGTATCTTTATAACGTTTCTACATAAAACATTCTGCCTTTGAAACAAGCAGCAAGACTCATAAACATTGTCGATTCATCAGAATTGGCAGTAGTTGTCATGGAGAAGAAACTCACCAAAATTGGTGCGAGAACTATCCTAGTGCCGTTTACTCAGCAATGACAAGACTTCAAAATTGACTGTAAAATTAAGCTTGACGTAAAGCTCGCAATATTACCTGATTACAGCTACGTCGAACAAAAAACACTTTTAAAGCAGCCAAATTACGGGGACATGCTTTTAATCAGAGATATTGAAAAATCGGCGCCGTTTTCTCATCCAGCTAACACTATACTTACCGATTTGGGTTAACAACACTAAAATAACCTGGAATAGTAGCGTTATATTTTAACTAGAAGCCACAAAAATAGAAATAAAAAACTGAAAAATGGAAAAAGAGAAAAAAGTAAACGACAGAAACGATTTTGCTTTTTGATTGCATTTAGGTTGTTATTCTAACCCGTGCAGGCTGGTCGTCTTTCTCCTTAATTTTGTACGGTGGCCCGCGAGTGTCTTCACTTCGCTTCACTTATCTTTATTGTGTAACCTTGTTTTAGAAACAACTTAAGTTACACAGCGCATTTAAGCCAAAAAATTACACAGTTTCTCTTATTCTATCCTCAAACACACAAGTTGGAGCTCAAGTCAATGAGTTCTTGCGGAAGATTGTTCCAAATAAACACGCTCGTGGAATGAAACTGTGTCTGTGTGGGCGTATGGTTGGGTGATGTGCTTTGTATGCATGTGGCGAGTGGAGCGTAGCGGTGTGGATAAATGGTCGACTAGTAGGATGGATGGTAAGTTGAGGCCTTGATTGAATAGGACGATCGTACTTGCATCTCGTCTTTGCTTTAGCGATTTCCACCATGCAGGTTGGAAGTTGTAGTAATCATATTTGACAAAGCGCACTGCACGTCACTGAACTTTTTCTATCTCCTCGCGGAGGTTGGCGGTGTGCGGGTCCCATATATTGCACTATAGCGTATTTAAGGGGGGACGTACCAAGCCAATGCAAGACGCTTCTTTCACCTATGTGTTGCAGAATGATATATTTCTTCTGAGTAGGCCGAGAATTGTATTAGCTGGGTTTACGATGTTGGCTGTGTATATATTCCGTAGATTACTAGTTATTGTGACACCGAGGTGTTTGATTTCGTTTACTGAGTCAAGGGCCAACCCCGTTGGTGCAGGTGGTCGATATTGTGCTTGGTCTTTCTTGAAACGCGCGTTGTTTTCCATTTTGGTGGTTGAAAGTTCATGTGCCACTGGGGTTAGTTCATGCCGTTAAGCTCGAGATATCGCGAAGTAGCAGTTTACAGTCCTCTGTCGATCGGATAGTTCTGTAGCAGATACAATCACCAGCGAAAGACGTATTTCAGAGTTTACGACAGCGGTAATGTCATTGATATACAGGTTTAAAAGTATTGGGCCAAGCCCGGTGTCCTGGGTTACACAAGATAATACTCGGGCCCATTTGGATTTGGTGCCATTTATAATTACTCGTTGATACCGTTGACAAAGAAATGCGTCAATCCATTCAAGAGTTTTGCCACTGATCTATGCCATAACTGTTCAATTTGGCCTTGAGCCTTTCATGAGGTACCTTGTCAAAGGCCTGAGCAAAATCTAGGACAAATGCGTCAGTTTTTAGGCCCGAGCAAAAACTTACTTGTCACGGCAAAACGTACTTTCTCACAGCAAAATTTACTTTCTCGTGGCCAATTTACTCTCTACTCCATGTACCAGTGCAATTGTCGAACAAATATTAAAGAGTTAACTATTCTTTACCAAGGCCCTCAGATTTAGAATGCTCTCCCGACTTCTGTTTCTCTCTCAACAAACCTTTTTTCCTCTAAGAAAAAATGAAATGCTTCTTACTACGACCATGACTCGCAAACCCGCGACCAGTGTGTTTTCTCCTAGTATTTGTAAATAAAATTTTAAGAGGATCTCCCTTCCATACAAAAGCCTGCCGATTTCTTAGGGACTTCTCCCCAAAGTACTTGAACACATTCTTTTGAATATGGTAAACAAAAATCTGAAATAACATACATTAGTTATCTTTGTCACGCCTAGTTCAAAAGCCAGGCGTATCTGTCATGCGCCGATCCAATACTGTTGGAATCGACGTTGGTTTGAATGTAGATTCAAATGGCGTATCTAATCAGTGCGGTGCCATACAGAAGAGTACATAAGCGCAAGATTGCTGCATGTAAAACAGGAAAGCCGCATATAAAAGTTGTTTTACCGCTTGGGACAACAACGCTATTTGCCATTTATCTCACTGTACATTTACTATATACACGCCTTTGTATTTCGAAAGCAGCGATAAAACTTTCACACTCAGAAACAACACACCAAGTGAACAACTCTTAATTCGAAGGCATTAGCTTTATAAAGAAAGCTACTTGTGAACAAACAACGCAAATGTTCAGTATGTTTTACCACTTGGACTTAATTTTCTTCGGTTTCTATATTATAGATTTTTTGTTTGTTCGACTTGGGGCTGGAGCCGTTTGGAGTCACTTGTCGTTTTTTACACACGCTCCACTATGACCCGAGTGCTCTCGTTCAAATTCCTTGACGAAACAATGATTTTATAGAGGCAAGTTGCAATCGATACACTCGTAAGCAAGACATACACGTATATATATCCTTTTCCGACTCCCTGATACGGGTTTCAACTCAGATAATTTCTGCCTATGTGTAAGCGTTTATCGTAAAGAACCAAGGAAATGTTTTTATATTAAAATACATTTTGAAATACTTTAATGCATTACCATATATGTCCGGCGCATGATATGTAATTCGCTTATTAATAATTGAAACGAAGTCGCTCCAATGTCAAGTAATACTGCAACTCGTGCCGTATTAAATATATCTGCCGTATTTAATGCAAAATGCCGTCTCTAAGCTAATTCAAACGGTGAACTTTTCATGAACCTAAGTCAAGTATTAGATTCGGCGCATGAAAGATACGCCGATTGAACTAGTCCTTGTTGACCGTGACTCTGGATAATCAAGTCCCTGATCTGAAACTCTGATCTGTTTTATCTTCAGTAGTTGTAACTAACTCTTTAAAACTCCTTTGTATTTTTCTATAATATTAATACATATATGTTTGACATGTTTGACAAAAGAAAAATCCGTTAGCTGTCACAGAGAAAGTGTTTTTAATCACATATTTCCTAACATGGGAATTTCACGTTCCTATGCATCTTCCTGCAAGCGTATTTGTTACAGTGACTTAACGCTACTGGCATTTCTCATTTCCTTAGGAAGTTGACTTTGTACTTTAGTATGTCCTACTCATTTCCTTGGGAGAGACTAAAGCCCGCACATTTTGCTATATGACTCATTGTTCTGCCCTTTTATGAACTCAGCATAATGCAACAGTTTCCTGTGTTTCAGCAATAAATAGTCTGGTAAAATTAGTTCAAGTCTATGGTCAAAGTAGCAGCGAGTTAGAAGTGTGCCAACTGCAAGTCGAGCCAGGCCAAGAACTTCTATAACAGCCAGTTCACGGTATGTTCAGTTCATTGGCGTAATTGACCTATTTACAGTATTTGACCTTGATGTCTGATTGTTTATGACTAGGGATTGGTAGCTAAACTGCCTTATCACTTGTTTGTGTTTGATAAACTCCGTGTTAGTAATTCCAGTAGTGTGATTCTGTTACCAGAACAGCTACAACTTATTTTTGCTGCCAGAGGAAACCTAAAACCTCGCTCATAATGATAATGGGCGATAATACTGGACTGGAAGCCAGCGGAATTGTTCTCAAAATAGATCTTTTAATTACCAGAACTATTAAGCAACTGCAGTCATAGATTTCAAAGTATTTATTCAGGATTGTGATATGCCCTTTTCTTAAGGTGGCGAACTTTTCATCTGAATCTACTTCTCGCATGAATTCTTGAACAACAGTGCGAAGAACCCGCATCCCCTTTAGCTGCATTGTGTGTCACACGGCTCTGTAGCTTCCAATACTTCCGTGGCCTTTGAGAACAGTTTGTGTGGCTGCTCTAACAGAACTAATATTGCCATACTCTGGTTGTCGGGTACTCTCGCTCATTCTGCTTTTAAAAAATACCATCGTTATTTTCTCAAGAAACTAAAAAGTAAACAAATGAAGCGGGGACCCCCTTCGTCTACCTCTTCGGGTACCGTGTCAATCTCCCACTCGTTCGCCGTGTTTTACTAGTTTAATCTAGACTCCAGATTCCTATCACTCAGAAAAAAAGGTAGAAGGCAGGTAGTTGCTCATTGATTAGATTGTATGCACCTCGTATTTGAAGAATAACTTCGGTACACCGTTCGACTCGATCCAGGTATATAACATTAATTGTTTGGTTGCATTGAACTTACAGTAAAGTGTCCTCTGAAATACATTTAGTTGAAGGAGCCGGTATAGAAAATTGACAGAAGTGTGAGATAAAAAGAAAGTCATCAAGTTCACGGTATAGACCCAAGTCATAACTGGCGGCTAATTTAAATACAAACAAAAGAATACTAAAATAGTAGCCATTTATGAATACGGTCTATAGTGATCGTTACCGCCCTTCGTTTACCCGTAGGCCGAGTGGGCGCTGGGTACCAGAATGGGGTCTCACGGGAAGTGACTCAGGGCTCCACGCATGCGCCTTGCTAGCTAGTTATTCAGTCGGGCATTTTTACAATTTTTAAAAAGAAAACTAGCATAGTTTCTGTGTTTTGTGCTAATAATAGCAAATTTTCGAAAACTAGCGTAATTTTTCAAAAAAAAAATACGAACACTGCTTGTGGCGTATTATGGCCTGTTATGCTATACTAATCCATCAAAGCCTGTGCGCTGTCCACGTTTTGGTTGAATGATACAATACCGCTGCCAACTGTAACGCGCTTGCATTGGTGAGATTGAATGCAATCCTGGCCCGGAGTTAACTCCTCTGCTCGGATATCTTAGAATATTCCGTGCTTATAATCAGTTGTTGCAATATTTTTCGCCAAAACTCTGTTGAGCCTCCAATAAAACCAAACTTTTCGTTGACCAGTTAACATTTCAAATCTGTTGAGCGTTAACTTGTTTTTCCTGATTGTTCAAACCCCCACTGAACGATGCTAGAAAACTTTACTTGGAAACTTTAATGGACCGCCGAAGCGTATGGACGGCTAAAACGCGGAGCACGTGAAGTCAGGGCAAGGAAGAAAATACTTCCCCTTCTAATTCATTTTCATAGAACGTGTGATTTACTATGCCTAGAATGGTAATCGCTTTGCAAGAGCTAATTGAGAAAATCAATTTTCAGTTTCTTGCACAGACGAACTGATGCTTGCCAATCCTTCCAAAGGAACTAGGAAAAGTTTCACTTTGTACCAGTAGATTATACAGACAGTGAGGACTTAGTTCCAAGGAGATCAGACGTAGAAAAATGATCCAAAATAAATAAGTTTTAGATCAAGTTAAATCAGCATAATTAAATTAGCCTAAATTTTTGTGTGTCAAGTAGAGATTAAAATAACTGTGAACAAAACTGAGCGAGTTTATATCAAATATATTATGCTATATTTCCGAAAATAAACTGTGTATTGGCGGCTAATTGGTAAAACAATACTTTCACCGAAAATGTTCAGGTTGCTCAGTTCTGATTATGTAAAGATCTAAAGGACGTGCTTCAATATACTAAGCATATCTGCTTGAAGTTTAACTGCCACGCGTTTGTTTGCACTCATAAACCTGAAAGTCAGCCTATTATTTGTTCCGATCTTATAGTTAACAACAAAACTTAATTGGTAACTTCTGGCAGTAATTAGATTCGTCACCATATCGGCAATTCATTTGCAGAAAGGATTTGAAACCTAAACACAGATTTGATCAAGCCGATCTGTTTTGATTGTTTGTTACATGGGCTGATAAAACAACTGTGCTTTTTTCACCTAATATAACACATTTCTTTTTTTTTTATCAAGAACAAACTTAATACTGAAGAACATTGAGGCTGAGTTTGCCCGAAAAAAAAAAAACAAGATTAGAACAAACTGAGGCTGAAATAAAAAATTTATGCAAGTGTGCAATGTTGAACTGCAGTAATCCAACAGTACTCAGCTCTCCGACAACACACCACTGGAATTCAAAAGTAGTTTGTCTTGCAAAATGCACTTCATATTCTTGTGAAACAGTGCAAAAAAGCAGGTTACTGAATTTTAGGCGAGTTTAACCCCCTACGGAAAACACAGCCGTTAAGAACAAAATAAGAACATTTTTGAGGCTGAAATTGCCGAAAAATAAGAACATTGAGCCAGGGCAAAATTTAATGGTTCTTTATAAAAAAGAGTAAATAATTTTTACATTCTGTTTTCTAACAAATCTGTGTTTTTCAGTTGATCTCGCTAACAAATTTTGCTCTTTGGTCTCACTTTGTTTAATATATCAATTAAACCTGGTTTCTCCGCAGTCCTGAAAGCAGAAACTGCTAAACTAAGGCGTTTTACAGGTTAACAAAAGTGACATTTGTTAGATTGGTTGACGAAAACGCAACTTTCAGGCAAGTTTAAAGAATTATGTATGTTAATATTTTGACTTCATAGTGTCAGTGTTGACCGTTATGCCGGCTTGGTGCCCGCCCCGACGGAAGAACCAACCGGCCTGTGTTTGTGCTGTATATTGGGCTATATTACCATCTCAGTATCGTGCTATATCATCACGTAAACAATAAAGAGCGATATTTATGTTTCAGTCGCAAGGTAACCCGATATTAACAAAAACCAACCACCGACTAAAATATACACATATCTTCGATGCTTGTGCCTGTACTTTATACTCAATTTTCACTCGATTTTTTTACTTTTAAGTAAAAAAATATATAATGGCAACAAGGAAGTATTAGAAAATTTTGGCAATTCGGAAAGGAAGCAACACATATAGAAGCAATTTTGATATTTTCAAGTTGCGGCACTTTTCAAGATATTGGCGGCATTTAACAAAGGAATAGCCTTAAAATCTATGTAGAAAGCAAGATTGGTTTTTATGAAATGGGAAACAAAATTCTAAAAACGCGTCCCACCTTATAAACAAAGTCTTTAGAAAACCTGGCATTATAAAACTGAACGAAATCTAATTATTTGGCAGTGCAAATAAGAACCTTCGATAAAAATTGACTCGATAATTGGCCCATTAAAGTTTGCAGGAGCAGCGGAAACTTATCAAGACACGTTGGAGTGGCTTCAGCTTCCTAGTTTCCGTTTCTTTCTGTTATTAAAAATTATCACCTGGTCGAGGGTTTGATACTCGTCTATATAGTACACGGCCAGCACTCTATATCAGAACCTCTTCATTTAAAAGGATCTTCGGCTTAAAGACATCACGATCGTAGATGCGTAATGTAAGTAAACCCAAATCTTGTTGAATATTTTATTTGTGTTTTTATAAGTCGCAAACAGGTGTTGAATGTATGATCTGAGCAAAAGAAATCACAACTTTCTTCACTTGTGAATTTCCTTCAGTGCCTGAAAAGAACACTACGCAGCGGAGTCAGTCGCTGTTGTTGAAAACAGTTCATTGCGGGAGGCAGTATTTTTTAACTTCTCATTGTTCAACCCTTTCATCCCGAACAAGTTCATCAACAACTATTTTCTCCTCACAGTATCAACACAAAAAGAGGCGATTTGTTTTGAGAAAATGAGAATTGGTTATCTACTACTAACTTTGTTAGATCAACTACAACTATTTCGCGATTTATTAGTAGGAAAGCTATAGAGATAAGTGAGATAAGAATTTAGCAACTCATAATTTGAATCATTTTACATTGAAGTGCGAGCTTCCTTCCTTCTCTTGACTAGTCACATCAGCTATTTTCGGTCAACAGATAACACTTCGATTAATCGAAAACTATTACTTAGGCCATGACAAATATCATTATAACAATATTCAGCATCTCGTGGAAAAGCTACGAACACGTTGATCCGATCCCCTGCACAAATTTTGTTTTCTCATTAGGGGCCATGTACAAAAAATCAGTGAAGAACAGAATTTCCACAGCAACTCTGTGATGCCATGCTCAGTTGTACAAACCCTAGTGATTGTTTAACTCATCTGTGTTTTGCTGTACTTCGTGTATAGGCAACAGTGGCTTGGTAACTTAAATTCGCTTTATTTGCTTGAGACTGGTCCCCTCAGATGAGCCAAACCAAACAGATGGTTGATAACGTAACCCCGAATTATAACTATAATTTCGTTTTCAAATTGATAAACGTTTTGAAAACACCGGTTTAAATGGGAAAGAATTAAATAGCTATTTTCTACTTACATTAATATATTGCTTTGCGTGTTAGGGGGACATCAACTGAAGACAACAGATAGGAGTTAATTTGGGTTGTTTCTAAGAAGATGCAATCAAAACAACAAACCCCCTCCCACTTCTCAACCCAACCAAATAGATTGGTTGCATTACAGATTATGGAAGAATGGTTGCAGAGAGATGTACTACAAGTAATAACCCCCCCCCCTCCCCCCCTCCCCTCACTCCAACAAAACATGAAGGTTAGATTAGGGTTCATAGAAAGATCTAGGTTCGTGCTAAAGAGGAAGATTTCATCTTCTTTTTCTATATATGTGACTGCAATTGGGTATTTTAAGAATAACTTCCCTGGACTCCAGATGTTCGGGAAATTTTGGCTAACACATAGTCAGCAGGATTCACTGAATGCCGGAAACGAAATTGTATCTTGCACGAGTTAGGGCGGATTTAGGAGAGGGGTTGACAGTTAATCTATTCACCAGCGCTACTTCAGCGAAGAATAGTTACTGGATGCAACTGAGCTTTGCCCTATGACTTGACTTGCTGGCGACACACGTGCAACGGAAACCTCCTTCTGGCAACAACACAGTGTCTTTCCTAAAATCGTTGTCTGAAGTGTTGGAAATTAGCAAATTACGAAACAGCACTATTTGATGATAACGATGACGCACCTGCTCTTCCCAAATCAAATTCGTGCTCTTTCTTATCCTCGCATAATTACATTCTGACTATGAAGTTGAAATGCCAGCCAGTCCCAGTAAGAGAAAGTTTCAGGCCACGTCCGCCAGCTGTCTGTTTTGAACAGGTTTTCCGATCCTGTTTGTCAGTAGGATACATCAGTCTACTACTGGCACTGACTGCCAGTCTCACTTGTCAACTTTATTGATTTTGCAGTGCCTGATATCAAGTGGGAGGATGACAAAGATGAACGAAATGTCTTGGTATTTACTCGCTTGCGTGACAATTGCCAGTGTTGCGTCCGTGTCGACAAGAAAAGGTAAGGAGGGACAATAATGGGTTTCTTTGGGATGGCCGAGTGGTTAGCGCTCTGCCTCCCACCTTTGTGGGCCCGGGATCGAACCCTGGGCTTCGCATGTGGGCTGAGTTTTGTCAATCTCCTTCTGACTCCAAGGATTATTTTCCGGGTTCTCCGACCTTCCTCCCTTCACAAAATCGACTTTCACGCCAAGATCTGTACCTTCGAGCACTGGCTTGGGAGAATGGGCAACCACTCCCAGAGCAACGACGTTAAATAAAATTTTCGCTGTTGTTTGCGATCTTACGTAGCAGGAAATGAAAAAGGTTTTAGGGGAAGAGTGGTTACAAGTGCCACGCACATATCAATTATGTATATAAGTGGTCACATACCCCTTTTGCACAGTTTCGTTTGGCGGGAAGCCTTTTCTTCATGTGGGCGTCGGTTACATTAAATTGACCATAAGTCTTGTACTTTTGACGTTTTTGTTGGCACCAGAGAACATTACTAAGGGTGTGAAGGTCTAATCCTGCACATTATTGAACAACTGAAAGTGAGTCAATGAGTCATGGGTCAAATGTTTGAAGTAAAGATTTCCTATCCAGTGCTTATGGGCCCCGGTCTCATACAACTCTGCAAGGGGTATTACAAGACTTTATACGGTTTGTCTTTGCAGGGTACAAATGCCTTGAATGAAATCAATGTACCTTAA
>JAOBYE010222879.1:3509-16951 GCA_025403585.1 Parazoanthus swiftii | reverse complement strand
TTAACACGGTATTAAATAACCAATTTGTACTTGTTAGAAATAAAGCTGTATTATTAGTTTGGTACTAAATAAATGTAAGTAAATCCGTTGACACTTTGTTTGTCAGTTTATTTCCCTTTGCATCACCCCCAAATGCTTTAGTTAACCCTTCCAATTTATCAACATATCATGTCTTGTACCTCAACCACAGAAAACAATAAATAAGACGAGCAAGTCAAAATTCTCGCGGGCAACTGAAAATTCAAACCTACTTGCCCGTTGGACAACTGACCGAAAATCCTTAAAATCGAACACTGCACGTGATTAAGTTTATCAGCGTGCACACAAGTTTGTTTCTTTGTCAATTGCAGACAATGACCATACTCAATCTTGGAGTATTACCTACCATATAATAACAACTGTTCCTCACGAAAACGAATTTACCTTGATGTGACGTTTTGCGACTGTTACAGCATGAAGCAATTAACCGTGGGCAGAGCTAATTTACACAGTAAGTTTTTGCACAGTTGGTGACTGTGTGTAGACTGTCTGTTAGTGTTTTGAGTTGGTCAACAATGAAGATTCTTAATTGGCTGCTTCAAAACTAGTTTCAAACTAGGTAAATTAACTGTTTGAACAAACTCTGTGCCGTACATTGAAGAAACTCCTTGATTTGCAACCATTGTCACAAAGAAAGGAGCAACAGGTTAAACGTAAATTGGTTTTACATTCATTCGTAGTTTGTATCGAGACTAGTTACCTTTCCTCTCGTCCAAGGATGATTTTCAGCTTCTTGGAACAACGAGTCAAGATTGTCAATCACTGTTTGTAAAAGGCTTGTCGATCCAAGCTCCCCATCTACTGCTGGTGCAGTCTTGTCTGGGGTACCAGCATTTTGTAAAGGCTTGGGTACTAGTGTGACGGCCAAACTAAGTGCTCTTAGAACAAGACAGCGTTGTTTCAACCACATTAGCTGTTAAAAAGATAACTGGAATAGTTAATAACAAACTTGACCATATCAGCTGTGGCGATGGAACAACGTCAGAAATTCTACTTGAGAAAAGAAAAAAATCTGTTAAGAAATTCTCCAAATAATTTTAGGGGAAATATTTGAACATTTAAAATCTAAACTGCTTGGTAACATGTCCCTGCCAATTACAGTTGCATTTTGTTGGGGAACTTTAAAGGGAAAAAAGAACAGAGCACAATGCTGGAACTTTAGCTATGTTATTTTTCTGACAATTATTTTTATTTTCAGAGGCAGAAAACTAAAGAAAGTTTAGTAGTATCAAACAATTTCTTTCAGGGAGGGAGTTGTTGTGTATTATACCAAAACAGCATCTGAAAAATTAATATTCGAGTTGTTTGTGAAGGTGCACAGAAATTCAAGGAAATAAAATCTCTATCAACTGGAATGCAATCACAAACTGTTGCCAATCTTGGCTACTTACTTCGTGTTGCGTTGAAAGCTGTTCATCTTCCTTTGTCAGCTGCCTGTGTTAAACAGTATTCAAAGGGCGCAAACATCATGAGACAAACACGTTTTACTGCTTAGAATACAGGGCATCGTGGAGTATGTACTCCGTTTGATAGGCTGTCTCTTGCCATTATTACACATTTTAAAGCAGAAACTTAAAACCACAACTAACAGAAAACTATATACAAAAAAACTACACTTTTATAGTGCACACTGTTAAGCTGTGCTTTATTTCTGAAGGTACGAAAGCATATATTTCAAGGGAATATTCATTTCGAGAGATTCTGAATGTTCTTATTCAGCATGATTATGGTATTTCGAGCATTCTACCACTGAAAATAAAACAAAAAGGATGCATCCCAGAAGAGAATAAGTCCCAAATGAACACATGAACTCGAATTTCCAGGTTTACAGGATTTTTTTTTATCCCAGAATACCATGTTATTGGAAGTTAACGCTCCACGAAAATAACGCGCATTTCAAAATTTAGCATTGAATTTATGTCTGCAAGTGCCAGATGACTATATCCAGCATTATGAATTGTTACCTGTATTCTGTTGTTATCTGATCTGACTTCTCTTTGCCATAACAAAAACGTTTTATCAGTCTAAATAGCGATATCTTGCACGATTGGGAAACTTAAGTTCGATTTTACGTTAGTGTTCCTGAACTTCATTGGCGTTATTTAACTGAAACGCTTATTTCCTTTAATATCGATCCTGGCCCTGGTCACCAGGCATGATTAGCTCTTTTGGTGTTCCAGAAAGACCCTCATACAAAACTTGTATCTTACAGATTCGTTTCCTATATTTTCGGGCACCAAACCTCACTTCTTGTTCATGGAAATGAGGGTTTCAGTAGTATTGCCACGGGTCTCAAATTTCAAACTTTCCCATGTTTTTCTTGACTTTTGCAATTTTCCAAAATTTCCCGACGGCCCAGGTTCCGTACCACAGACATTAATGTGATAGCTCTACCATAAGGTTTACAAAAGAGACCAGAAATGTATCCCTAAGATGGCCAGATGGCTATCTTACCCAATCGCTACGAAGACAGTGACAATGAAAACAACAATGATAATGACAATGGTAATGATAATGACAATAATAATGTGACAGTTTGCAAGGCCATAAATGTAGCTAGAAGCAAGGGCGAAAAACTCAAAGTTTGGGAAACAGCACGTAACAGACGTGTCGACATTATAAAGAACTTTGTAAAGAGAATTCTAGTAAAACTCCTGAAAAATAAGGGAGACGATCCAAGGCTTGTCATTAAACGATCTGAGTTACTGATTTAATGTCAGACGATAAATCAGATAGCTCAACGTCACTGATCGCTTTTAATGTGTTTCACTCAGCCAAAAATGGCATAATTTGTATGTATTGTAACGGGTAGTCACACTATAAAAAGACTCAGATCTAGGGAAGTTGGTGGCAGCGGAAAAATTACCTCTCAGGCGGATTCCAAGAAATGCATAGGTGAAGGTCTCTGTTGTCTTGCAGGTCAGTCAACCAATCCTCTAGGACAAGAAGTCACAGTCAATAATCGGGTCACTACTAAATGGTATGTACATTGTTCACTTTTCTAGGACAAGAAGTCATAATCAATACTCGGGTCAGTACTAAAAGCTATATACAGATTACAGGTCGGTCAAACAATCCTCCCAGACAAGACAACACTTTCAATACTCGGGTAACTACTAAAACGTTTGTACAAATCACAGACCAGTCAACAAATCCTACAGAACAAGTTGTCAAAGTTAATACTCGGGTCAGTACTAAAAGGCATATACAGATTGCAGGTCAGTCACCAGTTTTCTAGAACAATAAGTTAAGTCAAAATTGTGGGTATCAAATTGTATAACAAATAAAAACTTGATGAAATGAAAAATGAAAACTTTCTTTATTGTGAGAAAACACGCTTAAACATGAAAGGGCAATCTGAGATGTGGCCCTCCACAAAATATAAGAATTTACAGTTTACAGAAGTTACAGTTTTGCGTAAAAGAAAAGGAGCGTTTCAGTATTGTACGAATTTACAATTAAGAGAAGCGATGGAAGGAGAGAAAGGTTGCAAATTGGGTTGCTCTCTGTTTCCTGAAAAAGCATATGAAAAGCTTGCGTTACTTACTTGTTTCTGGACACTTCTCTAGAAGATTAATCTCAGCAAAAAATTCCTGTGCTCCTGGAAGACTGATCGAAAATGTAATCGATTAACAGAGTGTATGCAGCACAAAACGGGCATTTTTTTTTACTTGTCGATTTACCAAGTGGTTCGTAGCCCTGGCAGAGTAAAGGACAGATCAAGTACAAATCTAAAGGTTTTCTTGGTGTGGTGCTGGTACAAGGGAATGATTGTCTATTTTTCATGAAACTTGAATAGACGCCAAAAATGTGCAGAATCAAGATCAACTCAGCTCATGTGTACAGTTGGGTTGAGCTAGGAAAAACTGATAAATCTTTCCATGGTGTACAGTAACACATATATTTCAACGGTCCATCATAAAAACTAGTTAAATCGCCCTTAACAATCACCTTTACATAGATCTTCAAAATGATTCTCACAGGGTTACTATGGATGACAGCTACCAAAACACCTAACAAACAATACGAATCTTAAAAAATGTTTGTGTTTGAAAAGTTATATTGCTTTCCAATTTGTTGAAACAAAATAAACGTACGTAATGATAGTTAGAATGGAAGAGTCAATAAACAGTTCGGACGAAAACTAACACGCATCAAAAAACATCGAACAAATCTTTTCTAACAGTTCCCTCGAATTGAATACAAATTTTCCACCGTAGACGATAGTCTATGATCGTGATACATTGTATGAACGCAACACGACACAAACCTGTTAGCTTTCTGTAAAACATCCAACAGCATCTTTTCAAATGTTATCAGGGAGAACTGAGCTGAAAGATTAATTCTTCTCCTGAAAGCCACAAACTCTGGAATCTGAAAAAGGACAATTGAGAATTGATCAACAAAGAGTAAGGAACTAAAAGAAAAGAAAAATCCAGGAAAAAAAGTAACACTTTTGTGTCTCTGACTGCTCGTACTGAATAACGTAGTAATACTAAACCAAAAAAAGAATTTGATCATGAAAGGAAAGTCACCTTCTCAAACGAGCCATACTTGTATGCTGCTACGGTATACTCTGGAGTCTGCAGTATAAGACAAGATTTGTTAGTTTGTGTAAAATCTCAACAGTTCATATATTTCGTAGTATTCTTTTAAAGATTAGTACTTGAATTATATAAAGCCTGCCGGCTATTTAAAAAAACACTGGAAGACTGGTTTTGAAAAAAACTCTTTTTCTGCGTTGCCGAGTAATCTAAATATGAGTTTTGATCAACAAGGGTTTTGCCTTAAGATTTGCTGTAAAGCTGACGTTTCGAGCGTTAGCCCTTCGTAAGAGCAGACCCAGTCTTGTTGATCAAAACCCTTATCATTAAAAAAAAACCTGCCTCTTAATTAATCTCCAAATAACCATTATTGCTATCATCATCATCATAAATCATCATCAGAGAAAAACCATGACACACCAGGATGCAACCGGAAACAGCTGTAACATAGCCATCAAAGGGTTGAGTAATAACTAGTATCTCGGAAAATGCAACAACACCAGACAGCAATTCATATCTCTAAAAGGAAGGAATGTGAGCAGGTGTGTGTGGACCTGGTTTGATACTGCTGAACCCTGGGTTGGTGTTATTCTCCCTCTGTCATTGTGGTTGCCTCGTTAGCACAGTGGTAAGAGCTCCTGCTATTGGTGACTGTGGGTTCAATTCTAACTCGGGGCAGTTCAGCTTTTTTGTCAGTTTCTCATGCATTTGCCTCTCAACATCTTAGAATGCACGCCAGAGTTGCCTTCTCTGATGGTGATGATCAATTAGCTTCCAGCAATACAGTATCAAAATTAGCATCCTGCACGTCATACATGTATCTAACACACTACTTTTTAAAAGTAAATCATACCAAGCCTTTCTTTTTAAATTTCAACAAAAATCACTATAAACATACAAAAACATAACTTTTACTATCCAAAAGTAAACAATATTTGTCTAAAATATGCAAGCAAACGAACATCTTTAAAGAATTACATCTTTCTGGTTTCCTAAGTAGAACTTCAGTGTGGATGTGTAGAAGGTTGCAGCTGATTCGAAATGTCCAACAGCTTCCACAAACCTTGCTGACAGGTACCTGAAGGATGAGAAATTACAAATACTTTAAATTATTCCTCGTAGTGGAGATGAGCTATCGCAAGGCATCTAAACCGGGAAATCAATTGTTTCAGCAAAAAACGAAACAGGTGAAGAAAAATTGCAATAGTAGCAAACTCTTCAACCTTGAAGCACACAATTTCATGCCTGTGAAACTTTCAAACAAAACATCACTAATGATAAGTGTTTACAAACCCCATAGTGTCATGTTCAATGTGTTTGATCTCCATTCCTTCACAAAGCTCCATGCAGGGACCATATGCTCCTAACAAAGAAATTAATTTGTAATTTAGAAGCTAATTGTACAGAATCTATTTTCCCCGCTTGGCTGAATAAACCACTTAAAGAAACCAAAAAGAAATCTCAACCACTTTCAAAGGAATAATAAAAAAAAACTAAGGGGAAATTTCACGCTAGCTCAACACAAAATCAGCTGCCCTGCAAGACGTGTTGCTTTCAGCTTTACTCAAAATGTATTTTGGTGAAGGCGATCTCGTTTGAAAACAAAACCTTGTAAGGAACCGTTCCTTATTGATACCAGGGCGATCGGCAATATTACCAAGCAGTCTAAGAAAACCAGGTGACCCCCCTAATTTGAAAACAAAAACTGCAATACCCCTTGACGTGTTTCACCTACCTACAAAAAACCCTGCTAAAATTCAGAAATATCCTTGACCTCCTTCCCTCTAAAAAATATCGTGAACCCCCTCTTTTGGCAACCCCTACCCCTCTGGTATAAATAATGAACAATCTCTAATAAACAGATAAGACCAGCAGTAATACTATTTGGCAATACATCACGTTGGTTGAGAATCCTGCGGGCCAATACTAATTCGCTTCAGCACCCAAAACACTAACCCGTCCCAATCGCCTGCGAAATTAAACCCTCCGCACCACTTACAAAGTTTTAGGAATTTAAAAGGTGTTTTGCCAAGCTTCAGCAAAGATTGCTGACAAACATGCCGTGAAACAGCCATTTTATACCTTCAGTGTTGTAAGGAATCGTTCTACTTAACTCTGTCTAAACTACAACCTAATTCTATAAATATTACGTTTGAACCGTTCCTACACAAAACATTTCAAAAACGAACTTGACATTACATTTTTCACTATTTCGTTTTCAAGAAAAAACCGGGCATGATTTATGAAGCAAAGTGGCAAAGCCAAACGAACTGCGAGTTGAAGTGACGTTCTAACCGTAGTATCGAAACAGTTTCCTCCACTCAAAATGGATCTCAATTTCATGGATACTCACCCATTAAGCAATATATTCTAATCAGTAAAAGTTTCATGTGATGATTGGACGCGCTTGCTTTAAGCACACTCTCCAGTAAAATAAGAACATGCCAGAACATTTCTGTTGTACCTGGATACACAAAAAAAAAGGGCAAAAAGAAAACAATTATATTCCCGTCAGTATAAAAAGTTAATAACTACAGTACATTTTTGATGTCCTTATACGGGTGGCTAAATGTATTCAACCTATAATGATTATCTTCGTGCAAGAGGAAAAACTCATAGTCACACTGCCAGGCGGTTTGAGAAGAATTGACAAGGGGAGCCTTGAAAGATTGAATTCTTGAAAGCCAAGTTTTAACAAGGGCCAGAACACGAAGTAAATGTACTGGAAGTTACGTCCAGTGGCACAAGTCAAACATTTCTTTATGTGTCTTACGGAGGAAGTCTGTCTTACTGATGGGCAAACAATGACTATGAATCTATTGATAGTAAAGTTGAGGAAATAAAGAAGAGATCGAGACAGTCTGCAATCTAGCTGTCATTTAGCCCTTCCAAAAACTCTAACCCTAAAATCTTTAACACAAGACTAAAATGCCATTGATTCAAAGAACTGCCAGAACACACTTAAAATACCTTCCTAAATTGATCTGTTGTCAATTCATTTTGTAACACTAGTCAGAAATATAACATAGAATTCGAACAGTTACAGAGTTTCAATATTAAGGAGTTTTACAGGAGTTTTACAGAAGAATTCAAGAAGTATTTCTACAGTAGAAAAAAATAACCTTGCTTACACAAATCGTTATTGATTAACTTGAATACACTATTTTTCTAATGCAAATTTTCGCTAGATCAATTCCTTCATGGGGGCTAAAAGTGATGTTTACTGTATGTTGAATTAATGAGCCCAAATTTGACCGAATGACTTTTGGCCCCCACAAGGGAATGGATAGATCTGGCAAATGGTGTATTATGACCCCACAGAAAGAAGAAACCAATAAAGTTCACAGGGTGCAGATTTCGGGTCATTTTCCAGGAATTTTTAAGAAACCAGTGTAATAATCAAGAACTTTTCAGAATTTTTCAGGAGCTCCATAAACCCGGTTTGACACAATTTTCCCGGTATAAAGTTTTTGAATTGTACTAAGTATTAATTGCAAAAAGTATTAATTGTAATTTGTAAATGTTGATGTCTAGGACCACAAGTTTGTTAGTGCTTTTCACTACTGCAAGTCACTCATTAAATAAAGATTACTACTACAACAAATACTACTACAAATACTGCTACTGCTGTTACTATTACTACATGCGACTACTACAACTATTACTTACAAAAATACTTTTTCCAGTTTTCCAGGAATTTTTATGTGTATCAATTCACAAATTATTTTAAAGTGCTCCGAAACTTCCCACCATTAAAGCGTACATACCTTTCTGCTCATTGACATCGAGCAGGAGATGAGCTGCGAGGAGAGCATAGTGATCACTGTATTGAAGCTCTGTTGATATCAGCTCTGAACCTACAGTAATGCAACAAAACATCATAAGAACTGGGAAGAAAGGTACTCAGTAAAGGAAGTTTCAAACATATCTGAGCTTCGAAATTGCAACTTGTTTCGAGTTGCAACAGTATTTCACTTTAGAACCAAAGCAAGGCTTCCATTAACGGCAACGCATGTTGTGTATCTCCTTGACTGGCTTCCAAAGAATGTTTCGAGTATATTACAAACAGAGGATGACTATGTAGAGGTCCCCGAAATAATAAATCAATTGGCCTCGTGATTAGATATGCTTCCTAACAAACTAATAGACAAGATATAAGTAACTGACTTGAAACTACTAATTTACTTTTTAATAGAATTGGAATAATTTATACTTAGAATTAGAATTTTGCAGCAGTATTTATTTTTTTCAATAGAATTAGAGTTCTGCAGCAGTATAACTTAAACAGTATTTAAATTATTTTCAAGCTACCCGCCTCGACTAGTTTCAATGCTATCTGCGGGCTAGCAAAAATGTAAAGAATTTAACTTCTCTAAAAACAGAATGATGAGAATGCACTAATTCACTCAGAGCAACCGTATACAGTGGGCGACAGACAGTTGCACGAAGTGGCATTATCTTGAAGCGCTGTTAGATTTTCAAATCGAAATTGACCAAGAAACTAATTAAAATTTTAATTTGAAAAATAGGCATAAACTGCTTCTTATTAACACCGTCTCTAGAATCCATGTATCACTTGAGTTTTGGGAAGGACGAAAACACCCTAAAACAAATTTTTCGATGGAGGCCAAAACTTTGTTTCTTTGATGGCCTGTATTTTTATATCCAAAAAACATGTTTTAAGATGATTTTTAGCAGCTTGAAGGGTTAATGACATTGTATTGGGATGTGTAGTTAGATTGCTGTTTAATGCTCTTGGAGTTCTGTGAGAGCCAGTTAAAGTTGGACAATTTTAACACCTGGGAAGGCTTCGAAGCCAGTCAAAATGGCTGTAACCATTAATGCCCTACCGCAGAACATAGAATAATGAAGCAAGTTCACATTGCCATAACTGATATTAGTTTCCCAACACCTTTCATCTGCCAAAGTTTGCAAGATTCAATTTTTTTCAAATTTCCCGTCCAGGTCCATAATAATTACTGACGTTTGGTCCCCGTGATTTTATGCTTTGCATCGGTAGGTTCAGTGTTGGATGTGTTCTTTGTAAGTGGGTGGTATTTGATTGACTGTATGTCTGGCGGTAGTGGTGAAGTTAGTGATTGGGTTTGTGGCGTTGTTGTTGTAAGTTGTATCTTAGCCAAGTAGAAGAGGTGAAGGTTGGGAGGTCTGTTTCGTGGTTTGTGGTGTAGATATTTAGGATATTGAGGGTAATTGGAATGATACACATACCATATTTCAAACCATCTCGGTGTAGTTTCATGTACTCTTTTGCAAGTGAAGTCTTCTCCTCTGCAGTAAGATCTTCATGTAAACCTAAATGCCTTGAGAACTGCTCAATGCAAATTTTTCGATACATCAACTTTATCTAAAACCAAAGCAAAACAATTTTATTAGCATCTAAAAAATAAAAAAACTGACTGATCGCCAAATTACACCCACTAGTATTTCACATATTTGAAATCTTGGTAATAATTATTTGACTAAACCTCTCATGAATGAACTCCAACCATAAGTAGTTTCGCTTAGATTTGGTTCCCCTTTCAAATTAGGTACAATTACTCTCCACATCTCAAAATACCTTAAGTTACCCAATCAAGTAAAATTAAACCAAATGAATATCAAAGTTATTTTATTCTCTAATACCATGTATTTTCACTTTTTCTTAAAACTTCTGCAGTCATTTTCACAACACCATTTAACAGCCTTAGCATTTCATGTAAACATTTTTAGCCATAATTTCCCGTATATGTTTTACAACTATTTTAATTGCATTGCTACTTGTTGAGTTTATTTTCTCTTTGAAGTATGTTTTGGTTAGGTATTGGGCTGTTGTCAATTAATATTATTCCAATAAAGCTGTATATTCCAGAAATTGAGGCAACAGTTAGCAACCATAAAATGTTTCATGTGCAAAGATTTGTAAACTATGATTAGTTATATTTGCCTTCCAGAGCTAGTAGTTATATTACTACTTTCAAACTGGTGTGTGTAGTAGTTTTAAAAATTTTTTACAGATAGTTTACAAATCTTAATGGTATTTTATAGAAACATCATCTGGTTTTATTATTTTTTAGGTAGTCAACTTGTGAGCATTATTTTCATAATATAAACTATGAAGACCATATTAATAACAACATGTAGTTTCATCATCCCATAGTATGAAAGTATTCTGGCCTGGAAAACTTACTAGAACAGAATTGGAGTCTCCATCACTTGCAGCTTGCAACGAACTTTTTAACATTTCAATAAACTGTAAAATTAAAAGTACAGACACTCGTTGAGAACAATAAAATAATGGGAAAAAATGCACATGCTCTTAGTAAACACTCATTCAGTTGTAAGCAGTTTAATTTCCGCAAAAAACTATGGTATACTTCAACAACACACAGACTGAGAACAGCTCAAATCTAATAATGAATATCTGTAATCAGCAGCAACCACAAATACAAAACTGGACTAATGTATGGTTCAGAATTATGACCAGTGTTATGAAAACATTTCATGGACATAAAAAGGGTTAAATACATGTACAGTACAACACAGTATAGTACCTCAACTTTAGCCATAATGCTAATCAATCAATGAGTCAGAAGTCGTGTACCAGTAGTACACTGTGGGCCCAAGACCCAGATCTAAAAACTTAGTAATACCCCAATACCTATCCATAAACTTGGGAAACTTTGAAAACACAAATGAAGTTAGCCTTCAACTCCACAAGTGCATATGATTACTTTCTTAATAGTCGAGAAAGAAAACTTTACTAACCCTTTCAGCCCCAGGCAATTTATCAACATCTAACTTTTCCTTACAAAACTCAAACAGAATTATATAACAGGTAATGATAAAAAAGGAGTTGATCAAGGAGAATAAGCCATTGAAGTTGAAAAGCCAAATTCTCCCAAACTGCTTACATAGAAAGAATGGAGCTCAGTTGGGAGAAGTTACCATCTTGCCATTTGTCGTGTTTGGGGCTTAAATGGTCAGATTACAATATCAATTCCATGCCTGTAGTGTGTTTATGTTAACCCTTGACGTGCTACAAAATGCATAGCACACAAAGAGTTGCTAAGCAACCAACAGACCAATCAGGTACAAGTAACTCTGCCCCAAGTTAAGAAAAAAAGCCACATTATTTTATAACTAATTAGCTCAAAGTAAATTGGCCAAACTACAGTGTACGATTTGGCTCCACTCACAATATGTTTTTTGGAGCTGTTTATGAGTCGCAGGTATGGAGACAGGTCTGAGTAACATGATGTCTTGTCGCCAAACCTTTGAAAGTATTCCAGCAGCAGGGAAAATATGCATCTCGGTTCTACAAAACAAAACAATGAAGAGAAATCAAATCACAGTGAGACTGAGTAAAAAGTGACTACTACTCTGGCCCCTCTCCGGCAACATAACATATTTTTTCCTATTTTATATTAAACTCTGATCTGGGGGCTTAGTTATGTTCATAGCTTTTGGACTGGGGATTATTAGGAGGGGTGTTTATTAATCATTTTTTCTTAAAATAAGCAATCACATGTACACTGGTAACTTCAAAGGTTTAGGAATCACATAAATGAACCTTTCTAACAGTTTCATACTTCCCAATTGTTTCACTAGTAAGGAACACAAAAGTCATCCTCTGAGCTCACTGTAGTGGAGGCTGATCACAGGCTCATATATAATATTTCAGGCTAGGAACTTGGTTGTGTTGGAGGGGGGGGGGGAGTGGGAATGAAAGGTGGTTTACAGAGGTTGGGGTCTAAGTAGTTGAGGAACTATAGTGGCAGTAACTTAGAAGGCTAGTAGTAATCATTAATATATAATTACATGTACAAGTAGGTGTTTAAGGCTCAATAGAAGGGCTTTGCAACTACTGGTGGCAAGAAAAATCCTTCATTTTGGACCTCTGTAGTACAAGTTATTCACCAGCTTATCATCACTCAGTGACAGTCAAAACATGTTCCTTATTAATTTTGAGCCCTCTTGATTAAATCTTTATGAGTACAGCAGAGCTTTTTTGACCTGTAAGTTACAACTTTTCCTGATATTGTAATAGCTTTACCAGGCTAGCAAGAGCTAAGGACCCAACTTAAGACCAAGTGCATCTTGTAGCCAAACAACTATCAGACTTTGTGCCTTACTAGCTGAACCAACTGCCATTCTCAAAAATTTAAAATTGAAGGTAGGTTGTAATAGTAAATAACAAAAACAAATCACACAGAATGTATTACAAATCTTGTAATTACCTTCTCTGGTGTCTGTACACTCCCTATCACGAATCTGTTTGTAAAATTCTATGTGGGCCAAAAATGGTCCTCGACTGGCTTTCTTGTCTTTTGCTTCCTCATCATCACTCAGTGATCTAAGGAACTTCTCCACCATACTGGTAGAATGGTCAGGGATATCCCTTTGAAAAAAATACACATGAATGAAAAAACACTGCGGCTTCAACCTACAACACAGGATAACTGCACTGTACACTGTACCCTACCACAGCCTGGTTCATACTCTTTCGATCTTAAGAAATTCCAAGACTGTCCATTACTTTTTCCATGACCTTTAGCAGTTTTCCACACTGTTCTCTATATGAAACTTTTCCAGCGTAGTAAATATTTTCAAGAGAGAAAATAGTACGCCTTAAGAAAAAGTTACTAATATGAAAAATTTTATACCTATAAGTCTAATATCATTGAAATCTTACTTTCTGTAAGTTTCTGTTTCATCTCACTCATTTAAGTTAACTAACCCAAAACAAAATTCCATGTGACTTTCTGGGCCTGGAAAACAAATTTTTAAAGGTCCATGACTTGCCAGGTTTTCCATAACCCCAACAAACCTTGTACCATCCGCTGTGGGGGGGGGGGGGGG
>JAOBYE010222768.1:0-15066 GCA_025403585.1 Parazoanthus swiftii | reverse complement strand
GACGAGATAGAACAATTTACACCAGTGTTCCGTTGTCTTTCCTTCTTTTTTAAAATTCTTGCGCTTGCGCTTGCGCTCAAGTTCCACCCACAAGGGTAAACCAAACTTAAATCTAACTGTCCATACATTAACCTATTGTTAAATTGTAAGGACCAGTTGTTCACAATATATCTCAGTGTGTGATCTGGTAAACTTTAGAAACGTGTTATTCATTAACGTTCACTCTCCACAGGCCTACTCAGTGTTGTTTTGTGGTGCTAATAATTTCTTAATTTCTATTTTAAAAACTCGAATCGAGGCCCCGGCTCGCTTCTTACGTGGCCAATTAAAGATCATAAATTATCATGTATTATATTAGTTAAGTATTTACACTCGTTCCTAGTTACACTACAAAAACAACGGGAAAACACAATGTCTCTGTCAATGTTAACTCCAAATTCAAAAATTATTCTTCTCGGTTACAAACGACCAATATAATAAATATCCTGAATTGAACGTGTTATGTCGTCAGTTTCGTTTGGCTCTTGAAAAGGAGATTTACGTAATGACGTCTTTTTAGAACAACTACCAGAATCCTTTTCGCGGCTACTTTTCTTCTTCTAATTCGTTTTGTGTAAAAAGAAAAGGTTTCGCAAAAGATTGTTGTCGTTGTAGCAAATACATGCCATCAGACAAACTTAATCTTGATTCTTGAAAGTGAATTGAATATAACCTACTTAACTGATTTACAACGGTGTAGGCGAATTTTCTGATGGCGTTTTGTCTACATTATCAATAACTTACAAGTGATAGCATAAATTCACTTTGAAGCTTCAAACAATTCTTCAAACTGAGAATTCGAAAGAGCCAGTAACAATTAATACTCACTTGAAAATTCAGCTTCCCTGTTCACGCAATTCAGAGCACAATAAGTCTTCCACGAAAATTATCCACAACTGTCACTCCTTTTGTGCAAACCGATAAGCTGCTAAGCCTCGCTTTCATTCAGAGCTCGTGCGTTCTGCGCATGACTCGGTGTTGTTTGTAGTTTTGTGTATTTGCAAAGAGGTGAATTCTTAAGACCTTAAAAATTAACGACAGTTCAGTAAACTTTGCTTATAACCATGACTTTCTGCGCTTTCAACATTTGAAGTCTTTTGCGATAAGCGTATTTCCTTGACAATGACTTGGTAAGCAAAGGCAATCTGGCTTGCCTGTGATTCAAACAAGACCAACGGCATAACTTAATAGCCGCTTACAAAACTCCACAAGACTTAGACATCAGAACTTAGCAACCACTCACAAAATGGCGGGAATAAATTGAAAATCGCTCACATCTCAAACTCACGCTCATCGATCTAAAAGCAAACTGTTTTATCCCCAGAGGATCCCTGTAAAAACCTGCAGTCACAATTATCAACATTTTGCGTTTGTTGGTTGTTTGATTACGGGCTAAAATTAATAATTTCAAAATATTTCTTTTTCTTTCACAAATATACTTAAAACTGACTTTGTTGAAAAACTGCAACAGAAAAGGTGGTGGAAATGAATTCTCACAAGCAACTCGAACCACGAAAATGATGTAGGTTACAGTCCATTTTCACGCTTAATTCGGCCGTCAATTTTCGCCCGTCAATTTTAAATCTATAACGCGTTGTTACGAACACCAAATCAACGTTAATTTGAAGTCAAAATCAAAATAAAGAAATCGCAAAGTGTTATGGTTGGTGATCGCAGGTCTTTAACAATTTCACTTCTACCAAGTTTACCAAGAACTATTTTGGCCGTACACTGTCAACATAAATAAGTTGAAATATTGTGAGGATAAAAGAACTGATCGTCCGTTTTAAATTCTTAAGATGAAAAGTAAAACGCTCCCAACCTTTTTATGGGAGAAATATGTGGATAAAGTAAGAGAGTTTACCAACGCATCACAAGGCACTTTAGGGGGTGAACGGTGACAGAGTGCATTCCGGTCAGCCCAGCGCTAATGACTGTCTTCCTTCTCAAAGCTTGGTGACACCCGTCCGGTTTTCTCCTCGGCTCTTGTAGTTCTCTCAATACGACTTGCGACCTTGGGAGATGCGCCGCCGCATAACGCTTTGATACCACTTGTGATGCGCTTCACGTGTCCTATTTTGTCTACACCAAGTTCCTGTCAGGAGGAGGGCTAAGGTCAGTTTGGAACAGAGGGAGGCCAATACTACAGAAAATTAACGAAAAATTGCCGGGAAAATGGTACGGCTGAAACTCGAGGAGATATGTAAACGTCCATTAGCATTGCTAACTTCTAGTCTTATGATTATTTTTTACCATTATAAATAGGATAAGGATAGTAGCTGAATGTTTACTCTCAGCAGTGTTTTGTAATCAATCTGTGCAAATCTCAAGCCCGTAGGCGGGGGGGGGGTGCGCGGGGTGCGTACGCACCCCCCCACGGACCCAAAAAGGTCCGCATTTGGAGGTTCAATAAGACGATGAAGAAGCCCAAATAGGTTTATCGTAACAGTTGGTGCTACCGAAAATCGAAACGACTAAAAAAACCCGCCATAAGTGTGTTTGTCCGATAAATTTTGCTTTTAAGAGTCCAAGTTTACAAAATTTGCACCCCCCCAACAAAAATCCTGCCTACGGGCCTGGATCTAAGTCCGCTTTTTTACACTGAGATATTTGATTTCGTGCATGTAGTAAGCAACAGGGAAGAAGCTTTGAAGCGATGCGTCAACTAAATCTGGCCCTGTGCCTCTTATTACCGGGCGGAAAAGAAAACAAATAAACCCACCTTCAAATCCGGTCGGTCAAGACCAAGTAATTCATTTCCTCGTATATCGTGTTTGGCGAACAGTTCTTTGTACTCGGGGAGGCCGATACTCTCCAGCCACAAACCAACCTCTTCCACACCCCAGAACTTGATCATTCGACCTGAGCGAAAAAACAATTAACAATGAAATTAGGAAATTAGTTACTATAATCCTCTGTCCTGCCTAGACTAGACTTCACTAATTGCAGGTCAGGGGAGTTTGTTTAATCGGGTATATTTGTAATAAGAGGAATAAAACTGAAATTGAAAATGTACAAAACGGGTATATGTGTCTAATGCGGACACAATAAATGCTGCACCGATATATTTTTAATTTTCTGATAAAATGGGTTTTCCTTATTCAATACCCAAACACTGCCAAGTGCAGCGTATTTAGGGAAGTTCATTTAACATGACAGGGGGACGAAGATATTGGGGGAGGTTCCTAAATTTTTTGAACCCCCAAAGGAGGGGGTGCCTCTGAGAAAACTGTTGGGCTAGGAGGGCGGGGGGTGGTGGGCTCCAAAAACTTATATACTTCAAAAACAACACATGATATCACCATACAGATCGAATGGTTTTTAACGCAACAATATAATGACCTGTGCAACTCTGTATACCACGTGGTTTACAGATTTAACATATCGTTGTCTCAGTATTTACTACACTATTGTTCATCCCAAAATGCTTTAAACAATTTCAAAAATTAGAGTTGCTCAAATGTTATAGCTGTTATGCCTTCAAGCATCGGAGTAAAAGTGGGCACTCTTTGACAATAAACTGAACAGGGATTTCATCACAACTGGATCTCAAGTCTGTCATGTCATAGTTTAAACCACTGAAGACAATAATGGTGAATATATTTTAATACAGTCTTACAATCTTTTTTCGGGGGAGCAAAGAAGTGAGGGGGTGGGGTGGGCGCTCAGAAATTTTTCGACTACCAGGGGGAGCTGCCAAAAATTTGAATCGCTAGCAAGGGGGGCTACTAAAACATATCGTCATTTCTCCTTGTCATATTAAATGAACTTTCCCCTTTTAATAGTTTTAACATTACATTTCTAGCGAAAATGACTTCAATGTTAGTTTAGTAAAATACACTGTTTATATCCCACAAGAGCAGATTGCACTTTAATTTGGAAGTTGAAAAGCACCTTGGAAATTTAAAACCAATTATAAGTTTTACAAAGAAGTCGTAAACTGGAGTTTGACTCCGACGTTGTTTTTTGATCATTAACAAACGGTTGCTGTGAGGTCTGTGATAGAGGAACTTGGGATAACATTGAACCAAAGGTCATTTATGGCTACAGTTCTTGTATGAGCTCCACTGATTGTATTTTTCAGCTATGACACTCCACAATGAATGACAATGACTCACAATCATTTATTTATTCTAAATACCTGCTGGCGCTGTGCTTGACTTTGCCATCTCTGGTTTCTTTGACCGAAATCCAAATCTAAATTTGCTTTTTCCTTTAACTTGCTGCTTCTCAACCTGGAAGGAAAACAAGAAGCGCCAGTTACCAGAGTGAGACACGACGGACATGTAACAGTTGGTACGGGGAAGGAACGGGTCAGTTACTGCTGAGAGAGAGAACAAATCAGTTGTAACGAAGTCGGAAAGAAAAGCGTCAGTGATAGGTGAGATACTAGTCAATTTATACAAGGAGAGAGTCAACCAGTCTCCAGTTTAACGGAATGGGAACGGGGAAAGGTCGGCAAGTAGAGGTACGAAGGGGAGGGGAGGTACGGGAGGGAACGGGATAGGAGGCAAGGGAGGGACGGGACGGGAAGGAAGGGAAGGGATATGCAAGAGAGGGACAGAAAGGAGAGGGAGTGGTGTGTTAGTCAGGATGGTTAGCATAGAAAACGCGTTTGTGTCAGGTGAACCAAATTCGATCTAAACTAAACTGGCATGCTAGCCACATCAGTAAGTGTAGTTCTTTCAGGAAAGAAGAAAAATTCATTAACATACCTCTTCGTCAGTGATACTAGTCAGTCCATACAGTTCGACTGCTCTTACAAGCTCAGGCTCCAGAGACGACAAGCACGATGTTACTCTACTCTCAAGCACTGTTGACAAAGGCTGTCAGGCAAAGACAAGAGTAAAATTCAATGTCTTTGCTTTTTTATTTTGAAAATTGAGTTGACTTTGATTTGGGAACGATTAAAAGTATCGTAAATACATAATTGCTTTGCAATTTTAACAATGACACTGCCAGATTTCCACTTACTTTGCAAATAACCAGTTTTTGAACCAACGCGCAGGATGGGCTGGATGGAAGAGGATTAAGATTTAAAACTATATTTCTCCCCGCCGTGGAGAGAAGCCAAGTATACTTTAAATACAGGATACTGTTGGTCGGGCCTCTTTTCACACATCACTGGTTTTCATTTTGTTCTTTCAGCACTTCTGGTGACATTTTCAGTTATTTGCTCCAAGCCGAAATGAAACTACTTTGCTCGGTTAAGACTACCCTCCCAGACCTTGACAATGTCCCTTCAAAAATACTAGAGTAAAGAGTGAACTGTAATATGGAAATCATTTGACTTACTGGTATCAGTGATGGCGCTTTCTCGTTAAGAAACCAGATAACCTCTTGTGTGAAAGACTTTGCAGTTGTTACAAACTCCTGGAGGCGTGTTCGACTATTACTCTGTGAGAAAAAAAAAAGGTTTTTCAAAATCAACAATAGACAAAAAAACAAAAGGCCCTGATATTGAGTCACATTTTGCCTACTGCTAATCAGTCTAGGACGGCTTAAAATGACCCTTTTTCGCATGCTTAAAGGTTTATTGACAAAAAATTCAAGTTACAAGTACAAACTATCTTCAAGCTGGCACAGTTCAGATACTAATTTAGGTTGTTTGACAGGCTGTTGGAACGGATGGTCTGTTTTAGGTGGTGATTAAGTTGGATTGTAGTTATTTGTCCCGGTATGCATCATCCTAATATATTTTCCTGTTTACTGACAAGAAATTCAAGTTACAAGTATGAACTATCTACAAGCAGGCACTGTCCAGATACTAATTTAGGTTGTTTGACAGGCTGTTGGAACGGATGGTCTGTTTTAGGTGGTGATTAAGTTGGATTGTAGTTATTTGTCCCGGTATGCATCATCCTAATATATTTTCCTGTTTATTGACAAGAAATTCAAGTTACAAGTATAAACTATCAGACACTGTTCAGATACTAATTTAGGTTGTTTGACAGGTTGTTGGAACGGATGGTCTGTTTTAGGTGGTGATTAAGTTGGATTGTAGTTATTTGTCCCGGTATGAATCATCCTAATATATTTTCCTGATTATTGACAAGAAATTCAAGTTATAAGTGCAAACTATCTACAAGCAGGCACTGTTCAAATACTAATTTAGGTTGTTTGACAGGCTGTTGGTACGGATCATCTTAATTTATTTTTCTGATAAGAACACAAAGTAATCACTGAAACGGGTTTAATTTTTGGCAGAAGTGATTGATAGTAAGCCTTTGAAATTATTTAGGTTTTTCTAATATTTAAAAAAATACTTGCACATAATTGAAAATTTAAAAGCTTGCGGTATTACAAAAATACACGGTTTTTCCTTTATAAGAACAAACGGTAAAGGAACATAAAAGCTGGGATTTGCGCAGATTTTAAGAGCAAATTAAGAAAAAAATAGGATCTGAGGTTCATACTATTTGTGTAAATGGGAGCAAGCCAAGAGCATCTGACTATAGTGGGTTTTATCAACTACGTTCCGCCGGATGTCATTCACTATTCACCTTGTTCTGACAACTAGTCAAGTTTCGTATTCCCAGTTACCGCTGACTAAAATGACCACAGACTCATTTCTACAGCGTTAGTCTCGACTTGGTGTTGAATACACAAAAATACCAGCGAGAACGATTAGAAGTCCGGGCCTCCAACAATACACAGAGTTGTAAATAGCTCATATCTACATGTTCAATGGTGTTAATGAATATTTAACATCAAGTCGAAGCTAACGTGTAAAAATGAGTCTGTCATCATTGTAATCAGCGGCAACTACGAATACGAAACTTTGTTACATGGCTGACTGATTTCGCATGACGTGATTGGTCAATTTCAGGTCCGTAAGTACCCTCTAGCTCTCGAGCGGCTGTCATTTACAAAGTTTGTTTTCGTTTTTAACCAGTATTGTTTTGCAAACAAGAAATTACTTGAAATGCTCCAACCACTTTGAATTGCCTTGTTTCGAAATCAAATTGTATCCTGATATAACTGTAGAAACAGTCCCAAATGAAGAAGGGCTAGCACCAATTAAATCTCTTGATCACCTGTCAAAACGTCAAAACGAATTCGTTCCTTTCCCGGCCTCACTTGCTTCAAATAATAAACAAAGCCACATAATAAACATCTTATTAGCCTCGTTTGCTCGGTCCGTATGGCAAGTTATGGATCCTCGTTTTTTCCTTCCTTGTTTTCATGGTCCGCGCGCTTCGCGCTTGGGCCATAAAAGGAAAGAAAAAACTTGGTCCATAATTTACAGTACGGACCTCGCACTCGGCTAATAAGAGGTGTGTATTATTCCGCAAGCAATAACATTACCTCGCATAACCGACCGTCTGGAAAAACTTTGTCAATAGCTGCTCCGGTGGACGTAGCTGCGGCGTAAAGATCTTGATCGATATCCGTGTTGGAATAGCAGACTTCTTTTACCCTGCAACCGAGAAGACGTCTTGTCAGAACCTCTCAAACAGCTGGGATGTTCGGCTGATGTTCGGCTGATGTTCGGCTGAACACCACTTGTCTTCTAAAGCCCGAGTAGCACCAGCGCACACTTGCGTTGTTTGTTGTTAATCAAAACTGCCAAAATCCCATCCTCACACCAACTTTTAGGAACTTGGAGTTTTGAACAACTTTCTGTTTTGTGAACAACCTTGACCAGTTTATGCCTTCCGGCATTTTTTGAACAACCAATGATTAAACACACAACTTAACTATTTCTTTCAAATTTTGAAGTTGGTTAAATCTTATTATACCAAAATACTGTAAACATGTGTTGATCGAGCACGTTTGGTTCACGGCAAGAATCAGCGCTTGAAGATTACCTCGAGGCAGCTATATGGAGTGGGATTCAGGACAAAAATGAAACTCAATTGGGGGGTTACATAGCATCTGATCGAAGCTACATAGCATTCGATCGTACCTACATGGCATTCGATCGTACCTACATGGCATTCGATCGTACCTACATGGCATTCAATCGTACCTACATGGCAATCGATCTTACCTACATGGCATTCGATCGTACCTACAAGGCATTTGATCGTACCTACAAGGCATTCGATCGTATCTACATGGCATTCGATCGTATAGCTAGGTGACATTCGATCGTACCTACATGGCAATCGATCGTACCTACAAGGCATTCGATCGTACCTACAAGGCATTTGATCGTACCTACAAGGCATTCGATGGTATCTACATGGCATTCGATCGTATAGCTAGGTGACATTCGATCGTACCTACATGGCATTCGATCGTACCTGCATGGCCTTTGATCATACCTATAAGGCATTCGATCGTACCTACAAGGCATTCGATCGTACCTACAAGGCATTCGATCGTACCTGCATGGCATTCGATCGTACCTACATGGCATTCGATCGTACCTACATGGCATTCGATCGTTGCTACATGGCATTCGATCGTAGCTACATGGCATTCGATCGTAGCTACATGGCATTCGATCGTAGCTACATGGCATTCGATCGTATCTACATGGCATTCAATCGTAGTTACATGGCATTCAATCGTAGCAACATGGCCTTCGATCATGAGAAGTAACAATGTATCTGAAAAGTTATATCCGAATACAATTTCGAGATAGTACAGGAATAGACATTCTAAGGGAAACCAACCTAGAAATATGACACATCGTGACCCTGAGCAATACTCACATATTCACTAATCTGAACAAAGCTTCTGCGAGTGGTATAAGCACGTCTCCCTCCGCCTCAGCTGCCGGCGTGTTCTTCTCCCTCTCCCATTCTCTCAGGGTGGTTTCAAACTCCTGGAAAGAAGAGTTTATCCGAACTTGAGAGAAAAGCCTCGAGGATAAAGTAACAACGAAATGAGGACATCGTTTAACGAGTAAAATGAGTCAACGAGACATGAGCTGGCTTATACCACGTTCACATCAAACACTAGACATGACTATTTTAAACTTGTTCGACTGAAACATGTTGACACAGTTACGTGTTTATAGGTTTTCATGCGTTTTAAGCCAGTCTGTGTTTTAACCTGTCAAAACGTTTTTCGATCGTGATTAGTTGAAACCTGTTCAGCGAGTAGTGTGAAAGCGGCATTATATTTTCGATCAGCCGATTACTTAGCCGATAACTCATGCACATACCTGAATCACACAGTCGAAAAGTTAGAAATTGTGGAGTTAAACTTAATGTAACAGCCTCGCACCTCGAGGGTCGAGTGGCAATGGAAATTGGGGAAAATAGAACAATCAAAACTATTGATTTCGAATCATATACAAAACCTAGGGTCTGATGGGGTCAACTGAAATAAAAGTCGTGTCTTATCTAACAGTATTTCGCAAACGCAATTTAACATTCTCACTGTAAAAACATTGTTTTTAACTGCAAAATCTCATTACAAACAGTGTATGTACTTTTGCTTTTATGCAACGTCTTGTAGGCTCATCCTCTTTTGACGCTTTTAAAACAGACATCTTTTGGGGTCTTTTTGTAAAACTTGGCGTCTTTAGACACCAAGACACGTTTTAAAAAAGACACTAAAGGGCCTTTTTAACCCTATTTCAACTTTTCGCATGGAGGGTCACTGATAAATAAATATCTTACCCTGTCCCTGACCAACATTTGGGCTCTGTTCTTATGCACTATCTTGATATACCCAGGGGGCTGCATCCACGCTTCTCCATCCACTTGTACTGGGACAGGTTCACCCTTGATTGTGATCTTCACTGCACGACACTGCAGTCACAAATAACAAATAACAACCAACAACTTAAGCTTTCCTTACACTAGCGACCGAAGCAGAAGCGGGAGTTGAAGCAAAGACGGAAGGAAGAGAAGATTTCCTCTTCTTCTCTTTCCATTTCTGCTTCTGTCGCTTCATCCCGTGTGTTAAAGCTAAAAGATGGAAGCAGAAGTGGAAATGGAGGGTTTGAGCCAATCACAGTGGCCATTTTGAAAGTAGGGCACAACAACGTAACAACATGCAAACGAGGCTTTTGCCCACCAATTATTCCACAAACGCGCGTTGGATATGAGCTTTTAGAAAGCGGACGAAGTGCGGAACACCGAGTCGGCTAATATAAGCTCATATTCAACAGGGGGGGGGGAATATGTGATATTAAACACCAAACACAGGATAAAGTTATCTCAAGCTTTATATTCTACCGACTCGAATTTTCGGCCAATTTGAGGGAAAATGTTTCATGATAAAATTATCAGTTTTCATATTTGGACAAACTACAGGGTATATAGGATTAAGACCTTGAGTAGAGAGCCGATCAGATTACCAGAAATTCAATATCCAATGTTTGGTGTTCAATAAATTTGTATAGTCCAGTTTCGTATTCCAAGTTACCACTGATTACAATGACCACACTCATTTCTACAGAGTTAACCTCGACTTCATGTTGAACATACATAAATACCAGCGAGATAGATGAGCCAACTCGGTTTACCGGGCTCCCTATTCCCTATTACCAGTAAAATACAACTCAAGAAGTGAAACTACTCCGGTAAGAGCGTTTTCACGTGACGTCACGGCCGCCATGTTGGTGCCCTTACAATGGAGTTGCAGTTAGTTTCTTTTGTTAAGGACACCAACATGGGCGCCATGCCCTTTGTCATTTAAATCCCGGGGATAGAAAAAAAACGCTCTATATTCAAGATATCTATAGTTAAGTAATCAGTGAAGCAATTTAGCTATGAAGTTCCTTCCTCTTCACCCAGAAGCGTCTGGCACACATTGCCTCCACACAAAAGATAGTAAGGTTGTACTGACTTCAACTGACGTTCGTGGGTGTACGCGGAAAGCGTCGTTAGCATGACTGAACAGATACATTGTAATAGCGTACAAATAGACGTTCCTTGTAAAGAATATGAAAAACCCTGTAAATCTGCGATCAAGCAATCTGGAAATAAACTCGACAATAGAATTGTCTGTCTCTAGTATTAAGGTTGTACTTCCCTTGACGTTCGTTGTTTGCATGGCTGAAAAGAGAAACATTGCAATAACGTAGAAACAGAACTTCCTTGTATGAAACATAAAAACCCTGCAAATCTGTATCAAGGAATCTGGAAACAAACTCGAGAATAGAGTTATCTCTGTCTCTATCCATGTACTCGGCACGTAAAACTTATTTCAGTCTTAGAAACTTTCACAATAGTACACCTAATACACTTAGCTCAGTCTTACACTTTCAAAATAGTATATCTTCTATTCGGCACGTTACACTTAGTTCAGTCTCAGATACTTTCACAATAGTACATCTTCTATTCGGCACGTTACACTTAGTTCAGTCTCAGATACTTTCACAATAGTATAATTTATATTCGGCACGTTACACATAGTTGAACGGATTCATTTTCCACACAAACTTACATGTTTTACAGTATACATTGGTAGGTGCAGGATTTACAACCATAAAGGTTAATCAGGCAATCCTGTACCTTAATCGGTCTTAGATACTTTACAATAGCATATCTTATATAGCTACTCAGCCTGTAAATACTGCAAACTCTCACCTGAGCTATTCTATGGTTCTGCATTCCTCCAAACACTTTGGACATACCCTGTCAACCACGAAGGGAATTATCAGGTGTCTATTTGAACAAAGGACATTGACAAAAACGCAGGCAATAACAACAGCAATTGTCATTAACAACAGCAACAACAATAACAATTGTCAACAAGTGCAAATAAAGTTGTTGTTCAGTTGTCCGTTGGGGAAAATCAGACGAGTCAAAAACTTTAGGAACTTTTTAAACGGACGTTACTGAAACCATGAACGGGAACGGGAACGGGAAACGGTCAACATTACAATATCTGCAGAGAGTTTGATTTCTTAATTGACTGCACCAAAAAAGATGGTCGCTGCATGTGCACTTTACCACAATACCTTGCAAACCGATCACAGTCAGTAGGCATAGAGAAAGTCATATACTATCGCAATATTCATTCCTGTACAGCATACTTGGTTTGAAGTTCTTATTAGTTTCTGAGAGGTTTTACGAGCATTTTTAAGATTTTTGTGTGCTAAGAATTATGGGTAAATGAACCAATCGCCATCTTTTTTGGTACGGTCAATTGCTCAAATCCTCCAGCTTTCCAAGAATTTGTAGATGATTCTCACACCTCCAGACTCATATTGACCGTTCACCGTTCTGGTTTTGGCAACGTCCATTCACAACACATACTATTTATAAATCTTTTATCTTTTACCCTCAACAATGACAACAAGAACAAAGACAACATTACAAAGTCAAGTTATCGCTACTTACAAAAGCTAGGATGCTTGCTTGCCTTTCAGAAAATACGTCCATTTCAAAAACGTTGAACAAGAAAACTAGCGAGTATAGTAGCCCGAAAGAAAAAAGTGCAGATAGAATTACCATTTGATGGGCTCCTAATACCGCAACAACTTCTAGAATGTTGTCATCAAAGGAGGGTCCTGTGAAACCCTGCAAACAACATTACCGACAGCAGTGACACGGCATTCTTCAACACTTTCCTACAATTCTTAGAGAGGCAACAGTTTTATATTCCTATATTTTCTTATCCACAATTTTAGTGTATTTAAACTTTTATTGTACGGTATTCTACAACTTTTAGAAATGTGATGAAATTTCAAAGCCTGTGAAGAAAATTTCAATGACGTTTGTATGTACATTATGTAAACAGACTGGTGCATGGTATTATTTTATGCACTATATTTCAATTGTCTGGCAAGAGAAGTTTATAAGGAGCAACCCATAAAACTTTGCAACTAATTATTGTCAGTAAGGTACCTAAGGCTCAAATTTCAGAGACAATGAGAAACGCACTACAGTCGTGAGTTCTGAAGCCAATTCAGTGTCGGCGTGTAGAGTAAACTATTATTGGCCGGGAACCAACGCTCCACTAAATTTACGTCCCATGCACTTAATATCAGCGAAATTAATGCGAATGGAAGTGGCAAATGGAAAATAACTAAAGACATTTTGGCAACGTTAACTTCATGGAAAGTTGGTTTACCATGTTAAGATAATTGCGAAAAGATGCATTTATCCTAGACAACTGTGTTTGTTAGAAGATTTTCTTTGTTATACTATTAAGAAATGGTCCATGCTTAGCGTGCGTCTATCGAGTTATAGATGCACGCGGGAAGTTGGGAGAGCACGAGAGAAGCGTTCGAGTGGCACGAGGCAAAGCCGAGTGCTTCTCTAGCTATCGAGTGCTCTCCCAACGCGATATTCCGCGCCGTAACACAAAGTAATAAGTTGGTTCAAAATGCATCGACGCCACGACCTTGACAGACATGATTGATCAAAGATCTTTTTGGTGAAATGATTAAAAATTTTCTTTCAATATTTATTGATCACTTAACATAAAAATCGAACTTTTGAAATAGAGAAAGTTTCAATGATTCAGGCATTAAAGATTCTCTTCAATGTCAGCATACTCACATCGTCTCGTCTTGTCCCCCAAAAGTTTGCTCCGCCCATGTAGCTGGAAACAATAGATGATAATTAAGACCAGAATAAAAGACATTTTGTAATTTTGAAGTTCAGGCTGCGTCAACTTTCGAGAAACTCCGTACAGTTCCTCGTATACCCCTCCAGTTATAAACCCACCTCTTTGTTAACAAAGTAAGGCATTCCAGTAATAATCCCCCAAGTTATACGCCACCCCAGAATACAATCCTTCATTCTGTCACAACCATCATTTGAAAAACAAGTTCAACAAAGTAACCATCACTACCACTAGCAGCGCTTACGTTTACCATTAATACTAGAAGTCTCATAAATGCAAAGGTCTGATATAGGTAGACAAATAGATAAATATACATACATACTAGATAGATGGATAGATGGATAGATAGATAGATAGATAGATAGATAGATAGATAGATAGATAGACAGACAGACAGATAGATGGGCAGACAGACAGAAAGGTAAAGTAGGTAATAGTAAATAGATAGAATGATACTAGATAGACAGATAGACAGACAGACAGACAAGTAGATAGTTTTATTACCCTTGCAGTTCCTATGCAGAGTACCAACCTTGGTATATTTAAAACAACTATGCCTTGCAAACTTGGAAGATTTATCTTATGACCATCACACTGGTAAGAAAGTAACAACAAGGAATCAACTTTCTCTAAATCGATCGATCAATCGATCAATCAATCAATCAATTAATCAGTCTGTCAGTCGGTCAGTCAATCAACCAGTCAGTCAATCAGTCAATCAATCAATCAATCAATCAATCAATCAATCAATCAATCAGTCAGTCAGTCAGTCAACCAGTCAGTCAATCAATCAATCAATCAATCAATCAATCAGTCAGTCAATCAATCAAACAGTAAATCAATTAATCAGTCAGTCAATCAAATCATTCAATCAATTAATCAATCAATCAGTCAGTCAGTCCCATATTTAGTAAGTTATACTGCTAGTCTCAAAGATTCTTTGTACATTTTTTTATCCTTAGTCATTGTGTTCAACTTCGCAAAAACAGCAGATAGAAATGAGTGTTTTTATATGTTTGCGCAACCGAAATGTGTTCTATATTGTTCCTTGAAATAGAGCTGAATGCTTTATATGTTTTTGCGACGGAAATGTGTTCTATACTGGTTCTAAAAACAGTGTAAAATGTTTTATATGTTTGTGCAATCAAAATCTGTTCTATAATGTTCTTTGAAATAGAGTTGAATGCTTTAGTGTGTTTTAGCGGCCGAAATCTGTTCTATATTGTTCCTTGAAATAGAGATAAACGCTTTTATAATGTTCCTTGGCTTTTATATGTTTGTGCGACCGAAATCTGTTCAGTATTGAACATTTATATAAGGTAGTCATAGTATTCTGTTTGCAAGGAGCACTTTGAGCAGATCGGTGGTACATGCAGTTTAACAATAACACAACATTACAATAACATGGCATTAACATGACATGAACAGGACTTAAATTGATACGACATTATTGACACATAATGTAGACACATCATCATCATCATCATCATCATCATCATCATCATCATCATCATCATCATCATCATCATCATCATCATCATCATC
>JAOBYE010222657.1:0-16955 GCA_025403585.1 Parazoanthus swiftii | reverse complement strand
TTTTTAAAATGTCCCGGGGAAGCATGCCCCCGGATCCCCCTAGACGGCTCACACCTTCGGCTCCTGGGGGTGCCCCCCCCTCCCCCCCCCCAGTTTTTCAAAGCTTGCTACGGCCCTGAGTTGGTATCTTAGCTTTAGGAATATAACGGATTTTTTCAACAGTGCGTTTAAAATCTGGAACGGGGAACATGGAACAATCAATATTAGGGAGCTTATGATGCCAGGACAGCAACGTGAACGTGAACGTTTTAAGACTTGTAAAAGATTTAGTTACAGAATACAATGACTTCACGTGGGAATGTAACCAGCCGGCCATCTTTCCGTCGTTGTCTTTAGAAACAGAACGTGAAAAGCTCATTTCTGGAGGAGTTTTGTAGAGAGCGTGAACGTAGAGTATGAATCATTTCAATCTTGGCGCAGCTTTAAAATTAAAGCTTCTAATTTTTCATTTTCACACACCTTCAGGTAAAATAAAAAAGAAACTAATGAGTTATACAAACAAGAACGGGAAAAAGGGAAAGTTTAAACTTCTGCAGCCGTCTTCGTTGACGTTCCCGTCCTAGCATCGTAAGCTCCTCAGTACGACTCAGGGACCGGTCAGTGTTTACATGATCAGTGTAGCGATGCTTGACGCTCTTAATTGTTCAAATCACCCAGCCTACGAAGAACTTGTAGATTTTCGCACCTCAAAACACTTGTTGACCATTCCCCTGCTTATTTTGACCGTTCTTGTAACGTCCTGCATGGACAAAACTGATACGCGGTATAAATTTAACGCGAATTTCCGAAAAATTTTGTTCACATGCATTTAGTTAACACGAATTTGATGCTTTATGCGTAATAACAACAACGGGCCCAACAGAACTGGAGGTTTAATATTTATATACCGTAAAATGGAAAGACAGAAACTGAGAAAGGCGATGGTCATGTTGCACAAGAAAGTAAAGAAGTGAGCTTTTTCCCCTTGGAGTAAACGGACGTTATATCGACGAATTGATGTGTCGACTGTCACCGACGCAAAAGTAGTGACATTTAACTTTGCTGTAAACAAAGGTGTCTGAAAATAGCGATGCCGTGTAAAAGAGTGTGGTTTTATTAACAATGACTTAAGTTACGGTGTATAAAACTAACCTGATTTTTTAAAATTCGAATTAATGACATGCATCGTTAGTTTCCCATAACAAAGAAACTCGAGATGAACCGCTCAAACTTATGTTTACCAAAGTGTTAAATGGATCTTTCTGTTCAGAAGGTTTATACTTGTTTAGTCTCAGCCTAAGAAATATGTTCTCAACACGCATTTTGGACGTATTTTAGCGCCGACGTTCATTTCAGCCCCAAACACGTCATTTGATGCGTTGCTTAATTCTCCTAAACTGCATCCATACTTCCTTTCTTTAATTAATTAGTCGTTTTGGGAGAATTTTCCTTTCGTATTTGTGTGTGATCAGTCCCTTTATCTCATATTTTGTATTGATAATTGTAAAGAAAAGATATGTATTGATAAACTGGCTGGGGCTGAAAGCGTTAACGTAGAAAGAGCTAGCAGCGTTACAGCGCTTCTTGGTTGCGTGCAGTAGATTAGGGACCTTAAGCAGCCAGGGCACGAACGTCAAACGAAACAATAGACTTAGTTACAGAACACAATGACTTCAGGTGGAGTGCAACCTGCTGGACACCCGACGTCGTATTTGGAAAGCACTGAGGAAAAACTTCTAGTTTTTCATATTGAAATGTCCACCTTCAGGCGAAACAAAAAAAAAACCCGAATTAGTTGTTTAAAAAAGAAACGGGAAAATGGAAAGTGAAAACTTCAGCAGCTGTCTTCGTTGACGTCCAGTCCTTGTTGCTTTGAGGTTCCTATTTATGCAAACACACATTGCATTTCCATAACAGCCTACGCAGTGTGTTACAAAGGGCCGATTCTAATTATGATCTCGGCCCATCTGTGGTTTTTTTGATTTTGAATGGCTAAAATGATGCAGCTTTGTAATTGTGATTCAGTGCGTGTAATTTCCGCAGAATAACATGCAAATATTTAGCGTCCTTTGACAGTATTTGCGAGTGACTTGAGTTGGATTGGATGATCATGATGTCCATCATAATTACTCCAAAAACTTTCCATGAGTTTTATGACAACGGAACCGATCAAAAACAAGAAAAAAACATGGCGTCCGATCCGTACATCGTTTCGTACAAACAACGACAAGAAGAGCCAGAAGAGCCAAGGCAATCCTCAGCAGGGAAGAATGAGTTTGACGTGGAAGCCGTTAATGCCGAAGCTGTCAAACAATCGGCAGCGAAGCCCTGGAAAGCGTACGAAGATTCCAAGTTCGAGTCTCCAGTCCTGAACCGTCTGGTCCCTTTTCCTTTGTACTATTACTGCCGATGGAAACTTCTCAGTGTATTCCACACTCGACTTGTGTTCGGAATCGTCCTCGGCGAAGTGCTGTTCGTTCTTCTTCTCCTTGGCGGCCTTGCTGGCGTCTTGGCTGCCATCGGCACAGGAGGTGACGCGGATGAAAGTACCGGTAGTATCGCCATTATACCGCCAGCTCTCGCGTTTGCTTTCGCTTGTCGAAACTCCTTGTGGGTGCTGTTCACTGGCCTTCCGTTCGAGAGAGCGCTGACCTGGCACAAATTATGTGCATATCTGAGCGTGTTGGTGGGAGCTTGGCATGGTTACGTGTCGATGGAGTGGAACGGGTCAGGTCTCGCACTCACTGGTTGTTTTGTGGCCTTGGCTCTGTTCTCCTTCTGGCCCATCCGCAGGAAGCTGTTTGAAGCCTTTTATCGTGTTCATTGGATCCTGTTCTTGGGAGTTATCGTGACTGCCTTCATACACGAGGCTGGCGCCATTGCATTTGGCGTGGCATTGTGGGTGTTTGACATCTTGTGTCGCGCCCTCATCACATTCATGAATATTAGACGCCAGCGAGAGATCCTGGCTGTGAGATTGCCCTCCAATGTTGTTCGCCTGACGTTCCTGAAGGGGAATTTCCAGTACAAGGCCGGTCAGTACTGTTTTATCTGCGTCCCCGGCGTGTCATTGTTCGAGTGGCACCCCTTTAGCCTGTCATCATCACCACACGAGAACACGGTGTCCCTCCATATCCGAGTCCTAGGGGACTGGACCCGACAGCTGTACGACTATGTCGGCGAGACACGACCGATAACCGTCTACTTGGACGGACCTTACGGTGCTCCCTGCCTAGATGTGGACGGCAAGCGATACAAAATGTTCATTTTCGTGAGTGGAGGAATCGGCATCACCCCCATGCAGTCCATTTGTAATGACGTACTATACCAGCGGAGGCGCGGTCGTGACGTCACGAAAGTTATGTTCATTTGGTCTGTGCGTGACCTCTTTATGGTGACATCCGTACTTGATTACGACAAGGAATATTTTAGGAAATCAGCCAATCTGCGCCTTCCTTATTCATTCTCCCCAGACCTTCTCATCCGAGATGAGCCAAAGCAGGTCCTGGAAACCTACTTCCATCTGACCAAGGAGAGAGATTCGTTCAAGTTCGAAGAAGCGAACATACAACCGGAAGTACAGAGTGATCTCAAGTTTGGCCGTCCACAGCTTCCGGAACTTTTTGCTAAAATGAAGGGCTACGCGACGGAGGAGGGCGAAAGCCGAGTGGCGGTGCTCACCTGCGGCCCAACCCCCTTGATTGACTGCGTCCAAAAGCTGTGTGTCAAGAACTCATCCTCAGCATGTGGTGGAGTCATGTTTGACTTTCACAAAGAGGTGTTCGAATTCTAAGTAAAACAGAATCACAAACTGTAGTCTTGAAATTGTAATTTAGAATAGGCCAATCGCATATACTGAACCACTTCCCAAGCTTTCTGGGGTTAATAACATTTCAAACGTTTACGACATTCACAAACACAAAATCAAACCCATTATCATATATACTGTCAACAGCTGTCTATTTTAGGTTGTCAATCCTTGTACTCTAACAGCAAATTGTTATCAAGGGAATGGGCCTATTACAGTAAGAGTTGTCAAGGGAATGGACCAATCAGTGCAAGGGTTATCAAGGAAATGAACGAACCAGTGCAAGGGTTATCAAGGAAATGAACCAATCTGTGTATGGACAACAGGTTAAAAGGCCTGTTGTACTGTAGCAGCAGCTTTCACGGGCCGCCCAAGCTATTATTAGTGGTATATTTGGATATATGGGAATGTTGAATTACTTGGATGTTCGGTTTCATATCGCGATTTTAAGAAAGTGTATGGGAAACTTGAATTTCCCCTTAGGTTATGAAAAACAGTAAAAGTTCTCCATTTATCTTAAGCTTCTTGTGTGGTTAATATTGCTGATCGCGCATTGTGGAATTTAGACTTATTCATTGTTTCACAGGACAGGTTATACAGGAAGGTCTCTTGTACAACAAAATAAGGTCTCTTTATCTATCTTAAGCTCTTTTAATTAACAACTTTGATACTGATACAATTTGTAGTTTTCAAAAATATCACTATTTTACAATTTTATATCTAAACGCAGGTATGTACGGTAGATAAGAAGTATACAGCTTTTTAAGAAAATTTGGGTTAAAAATTAGAATATCATTTCTTAAAGTTGATTTCATTGCTGGTTCTCGTGATTTCCTTTGCTTCAAGGTTTACAACCCGGATGCCTTCTCAGCAACCTTGATGTTGTCTCTCATTTTCATTTTCTTTCATTTCCAAGCAATGCTCCATGTACTCTTCAGTGAGATTGTATCGTGTTATCATCCCAACAAGCTGTTGATTAACAGTGAGTGTAAGTTATGGTATCGTTTTATCATACGATCAAGCTGTTGATGTAGAGTGAATGTAAGCCATGATACCGTGTTATCATCCCAAAGCGAGTTTTAAACTCGTTGATGTTTACCATTTAGTTAGGTTAAAAACACACCAACAGATTTTAAAAAATATATCCACAGTTCTTGAGCAGTGTTCTGGATAACTGCAGTAGTCTTTACATTCCATTGTGAAATCTTTTTCTCATTTGGACCTACCGTCCCCCTGTCAAACCTTAACCGTTTAAGGACTTTGTCATGAAAGGATAAAACGGCCGTATTCCTGGGTTGACAAATTATTATTCTATATGTTGCCATTAGTAACTGGTAATCGCTGAAAATATTTCATAAGATAATTCTTAATTTAAAATCTATTTGAATTTCTGTGGGCACAAACATTAAACTTCTAAAGCTTGTAGGGCGTACAAGAGATCAAAAAATATTGCAGCGATTGGTTGTCGTAGTGGGATTCGAACCACGGATCTTTGGTAAGTTGAAACAAATGTACTTCATATCAACTGGTAATATGTTTATTTCATTCGTTCGCCATTTTAACCGCACTGAGCTATAAAACCTGGACGTGAGTGGATGAAAAATGTCGCTGCTTTTCTTGCAAAATTGCTGCAAAAATCAACCATCAAGAGTGATGTTCGAAGTTTCACTAAAGGTTGATCAGTACATTGAGCTATTTTCATGACCTACTAAGTGTCACAGTCGCACTGTCGCAGTCAGGGACAATGAAAACAAAACAAGTCAAGAAGTCTACCAACCTGGCCTTTCTTGTTTACAACTACAATGTGGCGAAGACCCATCGTACGGAAGAGGTTAAACACTAAGGGGACTGGGGTCCAAGGGAACACCATATATGGACAAGGGTTCATGTATGGTGTCACATCCTAAAATAGGAAAAAAAAAGATTGTTATTAAGTTCTTAAAACGAAATAGCTGCAGTGGATACAGTTACACTTCTGTGACATAGGAACGGTGCAAGTCTTTTTGTGTTGTCGTCGAGTGGAGCTACATTGATACTACTGCTTGGAAAAATGACAGGGGATTAGATTGAACGGATAACCAGTGACCGAAACTGAGTTACGGCTAAGGAACTCTTATCTTTCCTGCCTTTAAGGGGGTTTTACTTGCCTTACAGCGGGGCGTATTCGATTCCCAACGCTCGATCGAAACCGACTGTAACAAATCCTAACAAATCAGGCCAAACATTTTCAGTTATTCTTACTCCTTTCACCCACCAGTAGGCAGGGTCTGGAACCTCCTCCAAAAAGAAGCTGTTGAAGCTACGACATTGAGGGATTTTCAGTCTGCCGCGCTGCCAGCCACTGAATTGATGCATGACCCTTCTCACTTAAAACAATTTTAACACAAATCGCTAGTAAAGCTTGATTCAACTGCACAACCATATTATAAATTTCCTTATCGTCTTGCACCTTCGTGATGATTTACTGCGATGTTACATTTGTCGTATTGTACAAAACTTAAAACTTGCAAAAGGAAAGAGTTAGAATATAAAAAATTTACTCACTACTTTCACCTGAAATAGTCTTTTCTATTTAAAGGAAGTTATGACGTCATAAACTGCATCAAATTATTTGTTGCATCCGCAAAACTGAATTAAGAAAGGTAAATCCCTCTAGTATGAAAACAATGGCGAAATGAAACTTTATTCTTCCTAAACAACCGGTCCTCTTCTACCTCTGTGCCCCCTTAAAGTTAGTGCAATGGTTTCAAGAGGCCGTGTTGGAAATATGTCAGAGTTTTCTCTTGCTAATCATTCACGCATGCGCCATCCATACCCACCATGATCATGTTTAGGTCCTGCTGCGAAAATTCCAGGCTATGAATATCTGGATATCTTGGATAGTTTTCGGTCATGTTGGCAAACTCCAGTTCTGGCTGGTGAGGGTGCTAAATAGAGATGGACACAGTTGAAGCGCTTCACAACAAGAACAAGCTTTAACACTTTATGATAAGAAACAGAACAAGGCGACTTGCCGGCCGAGTAGGGATAACTTTATAAATTTACAGTTAGAAATACAGAGAGAACGATATGAACATAAATGTTATTTTTCACAACTACAACAACAGTAGAAACTAAGGTTAAAATCTTTAAGTCCCAACGCCAAGCGTTACATGTTACTAAAGGCAATTTTAACAATCGGGGGATGGGAAGGGGCTTAGTAAGTGCCAAAGGCGCGAGACTAGTGGGGGTGGGGTGGGGGAGGGAATCCGGGCGTGCTTCCTTGCATGTTAGTAATTTAATTCAGAAATCGCTAGAAATGCTTCAGTGTAACAGTATGTGTGTTTGGGAAAAAGAAAATAACAAAAACGAAATACGTACTCGTTTTGCAGTTTCTAGTACGAAAACTTGGTAAATGCCGTTACACCAAAAGGGGCATAACAAATTAGGCATGGCAATAATGCTACTTTTGAATTGTGTTTATTTCTTAGCGTATTGGTATTACTAACTACAAGTTACTTTTTTTGCAGTCATTTATAGAAGAACATGGGTCGTTGTTACGATGACCAAAAATAGTTTGAAAGCTCTTCTCAGGTGATGAGTACAAGTGGAGGGTATCCTGGCCCATCATTCATCTGCATAACCTAGCGCGCTTCGTTTGCAGTTTGAATGGCCTCAATTAATATCTTAACCAAAGCATAAAAGGATTGCTGTGCAGCTCCTCACAGATCAATGTTTCAATGTTTCAGATTTATTTGCCATATGTAATTAAATTACAAAAATAAATAGTTCATTATATACATAGAACCGCGCATGACGTCAAATATTGAACAAGGAAGAGTATAGACAAGTCTGGCAAAGCTCGTTTTGGTCAGCCAAACAAGGTCAAAGCTCGTCTAAGTCAGACAAATAAAGTCAAGTCAGCAAAACAAAGTCAAAGCTCGTCTAACTGTTAGTCAGCCCAATAAAGTTAAAGCTCGTCTATGTCAGCCCAATAAGGTCAAAGCTCGTCTAGGTCAGCCCAATAAGGTCAAAGCTCGTCTATGTCAGAAAAATAAGGTCAAAGCTCGTCTAGGTCAGCCCAATAAGATCAAAGCTCGTCTATGTCAGCCCAATAAGATCAAAGCTCGTCTATGTCAGCCCAATAAGGTCAAAGCTCGTCTAGGTCAGCCCAATAAGATCAAAGCTCGTCTAGGTCAGCCCAATAAGGTCAAAGCTCGTCTAGGTCAGCCCAATAAGATCAAAGCTCGTCTAGGTCAGCCCAATAAGGTCAAAGCTCGTCTAGGTCAGCCCAATAAGGTCAAAGCTCGTCTAGGTCAGCCCAATAAGGTCAAAGCTCGTCTATGTCAGCCCAATAAGATCAAAGTTCGTCTAGGTCAGCCCAATAAGGTCAAAGCTCGTCTAGGTCAGCCCAATAAGGTCAAAGCTCGTCTATGTCAGCCCAATAAGGTCAAAGCTCGTCTAGGTCAGCCCAATAAGGTCAAAGCTCGTCTATGTCAGTCCAATAAGATCAAAACTCGTCTAGGTCAGCCCAATAAGGTCAAAGCTCGTCTAGGTCAGCCCAATAAGGTTAAAGCTCGTCAAGGGCAGCATGATAAGATCAAAGCTCGTCTAGGGCGGTTATTCGGGAAGCCCTCACCCATCTTACCTGTAAAATATATCTCTGAAAATGTAGTGTAAAAAATGTAATGTGATGGGCAGCCCAATAAGGTCAAAGCTCGTCTAGGTGAGCCAAATAAAGTCAAAGTTCAACTAGATCAACCAAACAAAGAAAATCTGTAGCAAAATTCTGGGGTAATTCCATTCCTTCTACACTACCGACTGACTGACTGTCTGATTGGGTGACCGTGTGTTTCGCAGACTAAATGACTGACTACAACGTACTTCGTTAGAATAGAAGATCCCGTTCTTCAGCAGTGTGACGATTTGTGACCTTAAAACAAGACCGTGTAAAGTTAGAGCCTCAGGCGCAACTTCTTCTTCCTCACCACTCCCCTCAGCGTTGGTTTGGGAGTTCGTCTTCCTTGACTCCACATTAGCGACGTTCACTTCTATTAAAATTAGAAAAAAAACACAACAAATGCAATTGCTATAGTGACGATAATGTTACTTGCAAGGGTAGCAGAGATGAGCATAGGTCTGCGAATAAGAGTGAGGGTTTAGCATTAAACGAGGTTGGGTTTGTTTCACAGTCGTGAGTCATGGGGTGGTTTAGGTTGCGGACGGTGTAAATTCTAAGACGGTGCTTACATGACGTCTGGGTTCCACTCAGAGACGTGATAACCGTCATTCCGGAAAGAGTTCACTCTGGTAGTCGTACCGGATCGAAATGTTCGTTCTAGAACGAAATCTGACCGCACGTTCCACAAGTATCATGTAAAGGAGGTATGGGATCATTCCGGAACGGAATTAGTTTGGCTGATCAGCTGACTCAAATTTTCGATCCGCCGATGCTTTTACCGCATTCCAGAATGAGAACGAATATGTAAACGTGGAAATTAGTAGGTGTACTGTACAGGAATGAAATTCTTTCCGGCATCACGTAAACACAACCTGAAAGTTTAAAACTTTAACTCTCTCAGCAATGGCTGTAGAAACTTTCTATTTAACTTCAGTAATGCCTATTGCATCAACAAAGACAAAAAAATAGCTGGACATATTCAAATTAAATGTCAGCGACAAGTGAAAAGCGCTGACTAAGAAAGAAAAAAAAGGGAAAGTTTTAAAGATTTTGATAAAGGTGATCATCTGACAAACAATGGAACATGCGTGGAGAACAAACATACAGACAAATAAAAGTATTTTACTACAACATAACAAAAATAAATTTAAATAATAAAGCTTCTACTATGAGCGGCTCGAAACTTTAAATATGCGAGAAAATAGTTTAATATTAAAATGTTTTGAAGTAAAAAAAGTTAAGAGACAAAACTCAAGCAACCCACCAAGCTGTCCTCCATGTTCTGGCTCTGACGTCTGAAGTTCGTCGCCGTGCAGAAGACTTCGTTCTTCTTCAGTATCTGGGCCACGCCTCAGAAATGACTGCAATGGAGCAGACCTTGAGTATACCTCAGATGAAGAAATCAAGTCTCTTTTCCTGGATTTCCGATGGCCAATATCCCTCCCTCTTGTTGTTGAGCCTCGACCTGAAGAAGAGTCTCGACCTGATGAAGAGCCTCGATCTGATCCACTCTGCTCTGTACTATCTGAAAACGTTGTTTTCCTTCTTTGTCTCTGTTCACTAGTCACTCCTTGCACCATGGTAGCCTTGGCATACTGTACGTTACTGGATACTGGGTTTCCATGGTAATCAACGTCCGACCCCGTACCACTGACATCAGTGTCTACAGTTACCACGGGAAATGCATTGTGGGCTGTGGTCTTTAGGATGCCCACAATGGACTGGACCCGAGTATGAGGAAAGACGTAGGACAAACACGACTCCATGATGTCCTTTGCCTGCAACCTGATAGAGGAAAAGAAAATACAAGTTCTTAACAAAACTAAAAATAAATGATATTTAAGAAATGGTCCATGCTATCGAGTTATGGATGCACGCGGGAAGTTGGGAGAGCACGAGAGAAGCGTTTGAGTGTCTTTATTTTAGCTTCTCGAGTGCTCTCCCAACTTCCCAAGTGCATCCATAACTCGATAGACGCACGATTTAAGTATGGACCATTTCTTTGAGAACATTGCCTCTGCCACTTTAATACGCGTAAGCTGATAACATACAAAATTCTCCTAAACCGTTCTGAGCGTTTTCATTGGTGGAACGCCAGCACGCGATTTAATAGACGCACGGGCGTGCCTCTATCGAGTTATAGATGCACGCTCGCGCCATACAAAAAGCGCGCGAAAACTGCCAGCAATGTTCTAATATCATGTAATCTATGATATTATTGGCGGCTACTGCACCTGAAGAGCTTCTGCGGCGCCGCCCACTCCAGTAATGGGACACTCCTGAGTTTGATGTGGATGTCATACAGGCCCTCGTTGAACAGATCTCCGGACCATTTGGCCACCTAATAAACAAACCACAAGTCATGCCAATGGACTCACACTTTGTCAAAAGGCTGTTTTTTCTGCTTATATTTGAAAGTAATACTATTTTCAGGGGTTCTTTATCAAGAAGGGGTGTATTTTTTTTTGGTTTGAAAGACCTGGCTCACTAGGTTGACTAAGAAGTACGAAGTAATAAGATGGAGGTATTGTATTTATCCAACAAAATAGTTTCTTGTTCCTTTGCAATTCGAAGAAAATCAGAAAGGTTTGCACCGCTTTTAACCAAAGTTGAGCTCGTTCAAAGAGGATGCAAGTCGATGCAGCTCCTTGTGACTCAGCCAAACCGAGTTTATACGTGAGGGAATTACCAGTAAGGTTTGGCCGCTGAGCATTAACAAACAGATGTAATGGTGTAAATATGATAAGATAAAGTGCTCGACAAATATCCCAAGAAATACCTATAACAGAAGGAGTTACTTAAGATATTATCTTATCGCATTCATACCATTATATCAAACCGAGCTTACTCTGACATGCAGAGACATACGAGTCTTTTGCTCGAAATCGGTCAACATCACTAACCATAAGAGTTGTCATGATGGGCAGACCATAGCTGATCTCATTGGTTGACTCAATCAGGATAACTGTCAAGCTGATCGTCATCCTCACAACTCCGCCCAGAAACGCAGCCGCACCAATCAGAGAGAACGTTCCATTGTAGGTGTGCTCGTACCCTGCAAGCCTGCATTAAAATTAAGGAAAGAAATGTACGCGATTAGAAAGTGCAGCCATAGAACATGGGGAGAGTTCTCGCAACCACGTGGTCAGCTGGAGCGTGCCAGTAACGCCTGCCTGAATAAATCATATGGCCGCCTCCTCCTCTTTTTCTTCTTTCTCCTCTCCTTCCTCCATCACCACCATCAAACTTAAACACTGATTGGGTGCATTTTTAAGTGTTTTCTTACTAACCGGAGAGCTAATATTAGTGAAGTTTACCAACCTCAAGAGTTCGGCAATGAATCTGCCATACGCCGCTCCGCAGAGCAGGCACGGGACGAACAAACCGCTCGGTACCCCGGCACCATACGTCCAACAGGCCAGGAAATAGAAGCAGATGAAGAAAATGGCGAGTGAGGACAGGCTAAACGCTCCTAAAAATTAATGCAGGGGCTAAATTAACAGCAACAGGTGCTCAAAGGAAGGCCGTCCAGAGTTCAAACCTCGACCAGGCCGGGAATTGAACCCGTGGTTAGCAAACAGAGATCTTATCAACTGTGCCATCCTCGCACACACAGTGTTTCAGTGACACATACCATCGTTGTGGAACAACTGTTTAATGGCAGTTTCTTGTGAGTTGAAGAAAAGCGATGCCATGTCGTTGTATTGTCCCTCTGCACAGAAGTACTGCTTGGTCTCATGTTTCACGGATACGTTTACCTGTAGGTCTGACAATGGTTTGCATCGCCCGAGGTATATTGGGCAGAAAAATGCCACAGAGGTTGTAACAACTGCTATTAAGACAGCCTCAAGCACTCTGTAACATGAACAAAGATCTTACATTGGTGACCATCCAGGTAAGCAGTCCATAGGTAGTTGGGTAGGTATGTAGTTGAGTAAGTAAGTAGTTGGTATGCCTTAAGTAGTAAGTGAGTAGGTAGGTAGCAGGTAGGTAAGTCGTTATAGAGTAGTAGATGAGACAGTAGTACGTAGTTCGGTAAGTAGGAGGTAAGTCAGTATCAGTAGTAGGTAGGTAAGTAATAGGTAGATAGCTCTGTAGGTTAGTAATAAGTGTGTAGGTGGGTAGTTGGTAAGTAGTAGGTAGTTCGGTAAGTAAGTAGCAGGTAGGACTGAGATAAGCAGTAAGTAGGAAGATAACTAGTAGGTAGTTAGGCCAGTAGTAGGTAGGTAGTCAAGTGGTAGGTAGGTGGCAAAAAGGTACTGTTATAAATGACTTGTAATAATTTCCCAAAATTTTTCATTTTACAAGGTTGAGAAGATTGCCCAACCCAGTGGATGTTTACTAAAAAGCGCTCTTAATACTTTAAAGCCTTGAAATAGACCTTATTAAAATGTCCAAATCGCTTCGAAACGTACTTGACTACTTTCCCTCCGCGTTGGACGTGAAGCATTCTGTGAATGGTGAGGTCCTTGTTGAGGGCGTTGAACCAGGCGCCCATCAGACCCCCTCCAAACCCCATGGCAATAAATATGAGCAGGTCTTGGATTGTCCACAGATTGCAGGTACTGCTCTTATCCGGGCTGCACTATAATAAATGCAGAAACTATGAGAGAAATGCTTTCAGAAGCATTGAATCATGCAGTAGTAACAAATGGCAGGTCCTGGATTGTCCACAGATTGCAGGTACTAGTCTTATCCAGGCTATATTATGACAAATACAGAAACTATGAATACATATATTTTATTATAGACAGTTTGGTATGTACAGGGTTAGTGCTGACCATCAGCTACAAAATTCACGGAGTATTCAAGGAGTCAAATTTCACTTTCAAGGAGTATTTTTGGCCGGGTATTGTGCCTATAATAATGAAAACTGTCGACTCTGTGCAAGAACACCATTCGGCGGTGTGCTTTATAAATTTTGCAACATTTGTTTCTTAAACCTGCACCAGATTGAAATCAATAAGTGCAAAATTTAAGTAGTTTTCAAAGAGTCTGTGATAAATTCCAAAATTCAAGGGCTTTTCAAGCCCCCTTGAAAATGAAAACCAAATTCAAGGAGTTTTCAAGGAGTTTAAGGAGTAGCACGAACCCTGTATGTAGTATGGATGGATGTTGGTACGAGTCTTGCAGTATTTGCAAGAGTATTTGCAAAAGACAAGTAATAATATCCAGCCATACTACATACTGAACTGTCTAGTAACAGATTTACCAGCCAACCTTTCCTTTCTAATGTAAAATTTCATAAATACTTGTTCATCTGGTTTGCAACTATATAAAGTACCCTGCAGAAACTATTATCAATATGGTAACTTCTTCAGAAGCAATGCCTCAGTAGGGTTTTTATCGAGGGCTAAGACGACTGAACAAAAAGCACTCGGGAAAACTAAAGCTGTAATGTTTTCTTCTCTCCAACCTCTCTTGCAGTTAATTCTCTACCTTAAGCCATATGGGTGAGTATTCTTCATTAGCGTTAGACTGGCATACACGTGACTCTCCTGGGTAGTTATATCTAATAGTTTCTATACCAAGAGCTGTCCAGGTGGTCCTCCGGGGATAACTCTCCAAAAAATGAGCATGAGTGAACACAGAATGCATGCATATAATGCTATCTTTAATCGAGACTTTTAGGCAAGGTAAAAACACAACTAAAACAGGACTTAATAGTAAAAACTGGATATAGTGGTTTTGATCACCTTACTGTTTGTCAATAATGCAACAACTATGAAAATACAAACTCAGCGTTGATTTAGTGTAAAACTACCCAATCTTGTTGAGTACAAAACGAACCCCCAAAACGGCATTGTCTCAAAAGTACACCCCACACAATTAGACAGAATCAAGAGCCTCAATGCCCCGCATCATCTTATCTTACCAGTTTTCGTAAATGAAAACAGTGAAAACTACATGGCTTAAGAACAAGAAAAAAAACTGGAAATAGATTTGAGCTGAGTTTTAGAGCAAAGAAAGAGAAATCAGTTTAGAGACTTTCGCAACACTGCCTTAAATCCATACTTGCTTTATGCAGCCAAAATGGCAATGGCAAAGCCCGCAGTTTTTAACTGAGCCGAAGGACAGATAACTTCGATCAAACAAGAAAAAAAATGCACTTACCTGAAACGAACCAAAGTTGATGAGACCTGGTTGATAGAAGGCGCCCCAGCCCTTCATTGGACCCGTCTTGTCGATACCGGAGAGGAAGAAATTTAGGGTGAAGGTGGCCGACATGGAGCAAAAAAACTGTGTACAAAGAATTGTTGTCAACAAACAAACAAGAAATGTAAAAGCCCTAAACCCAACATAGGCTTCTTTCCTAGGATGAATCTTCTTTGGTGTCAAACTTTTCCAAAGATTCAAGATTAAGCACTGAACTTTGTTCCGCTGAACTGTTATAGAAAAAGAAGTTACTGTGGCAGTAACTTCAAACATAACAAAGTTGGTGTCAACCAAAGATCTCAGCTCGATCATTCTGGAGTAACAAGTCTTGGAAAATGTCTAGAAATGCAGGGAATGTCTGTATGACTGGTGGCAAAAGTTGCTTCCAGCCATAGAAACTTCTCAGTATGAATTCGGAAAATTTCTCAAACGACAAAACCTTATGCTGTGTTATGCTAACAAGACGTAAACATTGACGTCATCAGAAATCCACCTATTATCGCTATTTGTTATCATTATCGTTATCATTATCATGTACTATCATGCATTATCATGCAATATCATACCAAATCATTTTTACCATTATCATCATCACTGTTATTATATACCCCTTATTAGCCGAGTACGAGATGCGTACAGCAAATCATGGACCGAGGATTCACATTGTACCGACGTTCCCCCGTAGCTGTACCGCCTTTCCCCGACAACGGCGTCTGGCAAATTTTTTAAAGTCCCCAAATGCACAAAATTGCGTCATTTTCCAGGACTCTAAATTTCAAAAATGTTCTGGGGGATGCCCCCAGACCCCTCTAGATGTTTGCACCTTTAGCGCTTGATGACTTCCAACACAGGTGTACCTGCTTTCCCACTCAGTGTACCCCATTTCCCAAGCCTTTAGAAAAACACTGCTTACGGACCTAAAACTGACCAATCACAGCACGCGAAATCAGTCAGCCATATAATAACAACCACTTATTAACCGAAAGCGAGGTCTGTACGGGAAATATCAAACTGAAGCCTTGCTATATTGACCGAGTGATAGCGTCAAGGCCGAAGCTTGCTATTTCTGCAAATACTAAACGTCCGAGATTAGTAAATATTTTATTATAGGACATTTTTTTTCTAAAAACGACAAAAACACCTTGCAAACGGAAAGTGTTCACTTCGCACACCCAGTAATGCGCGCGCGTGACCATTAAACTGGGAATCCAGACCGCTAAAGAACCACTCGGAACGCACTAAGTATCTTTGCCTCATAATAACATTCTCTTTCTATAGCTACAATTGCAGATAGTTACACTTATAGTTAGAGTTGCTGTTACTGATACTGAAACCAACGGTGTAGTTATAACTGTCATTGTAAACAGCCATTAGTCTGATCGATCTTAAGCTTTTGTCTTTCATTCCAGCAAGCGAGTACCTAAATGTCGTTCGATTTTATCCAAACAATTCTATTTTCAATGATTAGAATTATCCGGCATCCCGTCACCTTAAATGCTCCTGCCTACCAAAAGGTTTAGAGCGAATATAACCATCGAGATGCCAGTGAACTTACAGTTCTCCAAGTAAGTGCTTGGTTCCAGAACGAACTTCCTTCCTCCAGACTGAACAACACCCCTCCAATAGGAGCACCAAAGGCGGCTGAAACCAAGCAATACATGTGTCAGCTGGTAGCGAAACTGAACAGCAGCGTCCTCCTCATCCATTTTGGAGAAGGAAAACTATTGCTCTTCAGTCCGAACCCCAGCCATTAATGATAACCCGTCCCATAAATGTTACATTTACGTCTGCACGTAACTGTACTACTCACGCTATCAACATTTTTGTTAATGCACCAGCATACCTGTACCGTTCCAAAGCTGTATTTTAGTGATCACAATACACTGTAACAGGTGTTAGCGTAGGGTTATCTTATTGTGTTATGCATTATAGTCTAATGCTATTTTAGCAAATCCTGTATTTGGTTTCGATTGGTACTGGCGGGCACGCGTTTACTAGTACTGATTTATCTTTCATTTATTTGTTTGAAAATAAATTGTTTTGTAGCTGATAAATCCCTTGTTTGGATAAGTTCATAAAGTAAATAAAAACCGTATAATGTACAGCTGAATGTAAGATTACCACTACCTGAAAAAAAATGATAAATTTCGGACGCAAAAATACCAGCAAAAATTCTATTGACGCCTATTTAGATATCCGCCGGATTACCGTTTAGTACGTCCATCATCATCTTTATTTGCTCTTTAAGAAATTTTTACAATGTAGTTACAAGACAAAAAAAAAATAATTCCATATAATAAAGTATTGAAAATGGAAAAAAAATGAAAAGTGCGAGCAGGGAAGCTAAGTTAA